>PISX010004631.1:0-118493 GCA_004024625.1 Mellivora capensis | reverse complement strand
GGAGACACAGAAAAGCATGTGTTAGGTTGAGCAGGGGGATAAGGAGCCTCTGGAGTGTGAGCAGGTGTGGGCCTTAAGTGGGCGGCACCCACACTCAAGCAGATACGCCGTCACACTGGAGAGCTTTAAGGAGCACCTGCTGGTCTCCCATGTGGTGAGATGAGGTATCGTGACCTGCCTTTTAAAGACCAGTTAATAACATGTTCCTTCTTGCTAAAAACAAAACAGTGTGTCTGAGAAACAAAAGGATAAACTATCCATGAGGAATTGCATTCGCCTGTAACAGTCTAGAAGTGGTGCTCAGAAACTACCGCCTGGCGTCCTCCTGGCCACAGGACAGGTGTCAGGCGGCTGCTGTGGCCGCAGCTCCCCGGCACTTCCCAGGCAGCAGGAGGGGAAAGACATAACCGGGAAGAAGCAGCACTTGGCCTCAGAGAAGAAGCGTGTTCACACAGCCCTGGTCTCGGTAGCTGGAGAGAGCGTCCTGACTGTAACGAAGCGATGGTGGCGGGGCAGTGAAGGGGCTTTATTTTAACCTCCGCTCCCCACCCCCAGAGTCAGGGTTCTCTGAGACAGGAGATGAGGAGAAGTAGGTACTGAGTAGGTAAGCAGCAGTCTGTGCCACAGATAACTACGCACGGTGACCTTCCACGGTCCTGTGGCTGCCACAGTATTTGGGATGCTCTTGTTGGTGTGTGATGCTGAGAACCCCGGGGGGTGACCCTGAGCCTCGGAGCTCCGCGGAATCCGCTCTTCGGTTAGCGGGCTGTTTAGCACTGGCACTAAATTGGAAAATATGTTGGTGAAATAAAACAGTTCCCTTATTAAGCAGTTTGCTAATTTTGCATGTTTATTTAAAAAGGAATGAAAAATATTTTTCTTGATTATCAGGGAATTAGTGTTTTTTCTAAAGATTTTATTTACTTGAGAGAGATTGAGTGTGCGCACGCACGAGCAGGAGTGGAGGGGCAGAGGAGAGGGAGGAGCAGATCCCTCCTGAACAGGGAGCCCAGGACCCCGGGATCATGACCTGAGCTGAAGGCAGATGCTAAACCCACTGAGCCACCCAGGCGCCCCATTTTCAGGGAACTGTTTGTGGTAGTAGATATTCTAATAGGTCATTCATAATCCGTTTTGACCTGTGGACTAATAATCACAATCCATCCCACTCCCCACCTCTTCAGCACCCATTTGAAGCTGTAAGAGAACTGATTTAACTTTAAAATGCAGCACTCAGGATCGGATACCGTGGAAAGACGTCAGGCTGTCAGCAGAGGGATCATAAGGAAACCCATGCTTCACAGCTGACGTGAGCAGCTTGAGCGCCTTGCCTGCGTGGCTTGTGTCCCTGCTGGCCCACAGGGGGATCCCCGGGGGCGGGGGCGATGCTTGGAAGTCCCCGTGTCGTGTTTCAGGTGCTGGGCTGGATCCGCAACGGAGAGTCGATGCTGAACGCTGGACTCATCACAGCCAGCTCGTTACAAGAGGCGGAGCAGCTGCAGAGGGAGCACGAGCAGTTCCAGCACGCCATCGAGGTAGGGATGCTGGCCCACCTCCTACCTCCCACCTCCCACCTCCCTCCTGGTCTGCTGAGCCCCCCGCTGTCAGGAGCACCTGCACCTGAGAACCCGAGCTGGAGTCTGGGCTGAGGGGCTTTACGTTTTGCTGGTCTTGTACACACGCTCCTGGACAGAGCAGAGCAGTGCACATCACCAGTGAACAGCACTGTCCACGGAACTCCTTGA
Source organism: Mellivora capensis (assembly GCA_004024625.1). NCBI lineage: Eukaryota > Metazoa > Chordata > Mammalia > Carnivora > Mustelidae > Mellivora > Mellivora capensis. Next base: position 116,748 of record PISX010004631.1, on the reverse strand, counting down.
CCCTGGTTCCAAGCAGCGGTCCTCACCTTCGCGGGCTCGGTGCCAGGCCAGGTCCAGGCCCGCTCAGATTCACTGTCACAGCATATGAATTAATTATTTGTCGTGTTTTGGGGGAGGGGGGAGTTAATTATGGTAGGTGGTCTCAAGGTAATGGGAAAAAGAGCATTTGGTTACAGATTACTTGTTACATACATAGAGAAAAAAGCCACAGAAAATACCATTAATTTATTCTCACGATTGACATATTTTCAACTACTCAGCACCAACAGACACATACTAACACTTCTTTCTGAAGCCCAGACTCTGGGCATCTTCTGAAAACTATACACTGTGCCTAGTGATTTCTAATAATTAAGTTGCTAATATGTGTCAGTGTGTCTGGGTGAAGGATAGCATTGGTTATATTCCGTATAATGTTTTATGGGGTCATTTAGTGCCTTTCCAGTGAAATGCAAAATTTTGCTGTGGCTAAAAGAAAAAAAAAAATAGAAATAGAAAATTATTCTGTGTCCGCAGAGACCCATGTACTCCCCCCTAACTGCTCTTCTGTCTGGTGCTGTGATTCTTCTTTGGGAGAATCCGACCTGTCAGCCCCTCACGGAATCTTCTAGTGAACATCCACAAGCAGGAATTCCTACTGGGTTTCTGATGTTATTTTAATATGGCATGAGCCTCCAGAGTATACCCTTAGCTCATTCCTGGTTTTGAATTATGTTTCTCTCTCTCTCTCTTTTTAAAGGTCTGTAGTTCTTGAAAACTTTTTACTCAAGTCTAAAGTTTAAGGTAAAAATGAAAAAGACATTCAGTGTGGCCACCTTTTTCTCCATGTGTCCGTGTGCCTCTAGCTGCTGTTATAAGGAAGCTCAATAGGAAGAATAAACTTGGAACATTTCAGCAGCTTTTTCAGAGTATTGGCTACTAAGGCTTTTCTCTGCTATTTCTCAAGCTGAGAACCCCACGACGGGGACCCAATCTGGAATGTCATAATGCACTTCATCTTCGTTAGGTAATTTAAATATAAATGCAGTTGTTGTTAGGCATGAAAACTATGAAAACAACTTCTACTTCTTTTTTTTTCTTTGACCGAGCAGTCCGCTGTGTTTGTGGAAGTGTCCCAAGGAGGCGCGGTACCACGGCAGTCTTCCCTGTTCCTTTCCAGTAAACGCATGGCAGCCCAGTTAAGTAAGCATCCCTTCTCCTTTCTATTTCTTTAGAAAACACACCAGAGCGCCCTGCAGGTGCAGCAGAAGGCAGAAGCCATGCTGCAGGCCAATCACTACGACATGGACATGATCCGGGACTGCGCCGAGAAGGTGGCCTCCCATTGGCAGCAGCTCATGCTCAAGATGGAAGACCGCCTCAAGCTTGTGAACGCATCTGTCGCCTTCTACAAAACCTCAGAGCAGGTGAGGAGGCAGGTCCTGTGCCGTGGGCTCCTGACCAGCCTTTTGTGTCGAGCTGCGTTTTATTGGACAGCTCCGTCATTAATTCCGCAGTCATTACTAAGCCCGTCAGTTCAACTGCAGGCAGGGAAGAGCATTCTAGAAGTAGGATTATCGTTTACCTTAGGAATCAAAGAGTAATGGGTTGGAAAGGACCTGAGAAGACCTCCATTTTCTTCTCACTAAAATACATAGCCTGGAACACACCAGAGGGAGACCAGGAATTCTGTTTTTATTCTGTTCTTGTTCTGAAAGGCCTGCCTACTTTGTTCCCTGCATTTGTCCTCATGTAAGACGGAGTCCATGGTCCCGTTCGATGGTCTTGGTCCCCAGGCCAGCACCTTTGTCCCCAGAGCATGACCAACCACACTTGCCAGAGATGCCGATCTGTGCCTGACCGGCCTGCTCTGAGCCTGCAACTCCTGTGCTCACAGGTCTGCAGTGTCCTCGAGAGCCTGGAGCAGGAGTACAAGAGAGAAGAGGACTGGTGTGGAGGAGCCGACAAGCTGGGCCCCAACTCGGACACGGACCACGTCACCCCAATGATCAGCAAGCATCTGGAGCAAAAGGAAGCATTCCTGAAGGTACGGAGGCGGCCCCTTGGGGTGCTGGTGCCTCTCTGAACGGGGGACACAGATGTGAGAGGCTTTGCCTGAAGGTGGCAGGGTCTGGACTGTCCGTCAGAGAAGCACAGATGTCCCCATGTGCCAGGCGCGTGGCCACCTCCACGTCCCAGGGGGGCTCCCCATACCTGCAGCTTTCCCCTGTGTGACGTTGCATCAGCCCTGGGCTAGCTGGTCAGAGAAAGTCTTAAAATAATCCATTTGTGATTTACACTTTCTAGTTTTCCCAGAGAGCTGGAAACCCATGTGAATAGGGCCTGGGTGGACATCAGAACACCAGATGATTCTGAGTAGAGATTGATTCGGTGAGACAGAAATGCCTATAGCTTTAAAGAGTCTTTCTTTGGAAATTCAGCCTTTTTGGGAATAAAGCCTGAACCCAGTGCAGAGTAGACCCAAAGCAGGAACAGTTCTTGTGGTATACAGGATTGGTTACTAATACTTGTTCAGGAAGCCTTTCCTGCAAAAGAAACTTAATCCCATTTAAGCCCAGCTGGAAGTCTGGACTCTGAGAAGCTTTAAATGAGGAGTTTCTCTAGTTGCCTTTGTCAGGTGTGTACCTAAGTCACCCAGATGTTCTAAAAAGTGCTTAAAACATTGGGCAACGTTTCTATGTTTCTGTCATGTGTTCTTTCACTCTTGACAATCTCAGAAGGCTCTGCCTGTCCTCACTCAGACCTTTAAGAATAGGTGCGGTGTGTGCTTTTCTTCGTCACTTTCTTGAGTTTTGCTTTGGCATTCTGACCCCTCTGACCGCATTTCTTGTTGCATTTAATAGTTTCTGTTTCCATCCCGAAGGGGATGTGTCCTGACAGAGTTATTCTTTAGTCTGGGAGAACACATTGTAACTCTTAGAACGTTCTATCTGGTCATTTGTTTTGAGCTTCCATCACATGACTTTTTTGGTAGCGGATCAGGGTGGGAAAGCCTCCAGCTGAACCATTTCAAAGGGGACTTAAAAGCTCAGGCCTTATGTGTCCTTGCTCCTTGTGTTTATGAAATGCCTGCCACTGTGAGGAACCCTCATAAGTTGCCTCTCTTTCTCTGCAGTCCGTTCAGAATAAAGCAGAATTAAATACTCCGTAGTCTAAGTAAGACAGATACTTAAAATTATAAAACAAAATACTGGCCTGGTCACATTCCTTCACTCAGCTAGGTTCAGCAGTGTCTGTGTATTGGATATCTTTAAACTTTTCACTATGAAAGTTTAAGGATACATACAAAAATAGAACAGGTAACGAACTCCTGGGTCCTCACCCAGCGTCAGGAAGTATCAGCACCTGGGCACATGTCCACCCTCCCTGGGCTACTTTAAATTCTAGATGTTACATCATTTTATTTGTAAATACTTGAGTATGTATCTAAGCAGTAAATTCTGCCTTTCTAAAACATAACCGCAGTATCATTATCAGATCCTGGAAATTAACAGTATCTCTTATACAAAATCCAACAGTGTTCAATTTTCCCATTTCAATTGACTAATTGAATTCAGTTGGTTCAAATTGACCAATATTGTCTTTTATATGTGGTTTTAATCAGGATTCAAACAAGGTCCGCCTGTTGACTGTATTGACCTATTTCTGAAACCTCTTTTAATCTAAATACCAGCCTCTCTCTTACTGCTGTCTATCAGCCGGAGAAGTCACTCACTCCGCCAGTAGCGTTTCTCTCACTCTGGATTTCCGTAATTGCATCCTGGGGAGTCATTTTGCGCCAACCTGGATTCTCTAAGTGTGTTCTGTTGAGAGCCTCATTTGGATTCAGGCTGTAGTGTGAGTGTGTGCGCGTGTGCTCAGCGTCCCTGGCGTTCCGTCAGGAGGCACACGAGGTCCGCTTCTCTTTGTGTCTGTGATACGAGGGCTTCCCAGTGCTTCAGACGCGCGGAGTCCATTCATCCATCATGTGCTTCTCTGTCTGCATTTACCTGATGGGCCTAGTACCCTGGGGTGATAATGCTGCATTAGGAGTTGCAGAATGGTGAGATTCTATCTTCCTTCTGCCTTGATGAGCTAGAATTATTCCCTCCTTAGCTATTTGGTTACTCTCAAACAGAGCGTGTCCAGGAAAGGCAGGCTAAGTGCTTGAATCTTTCCATTTGCTTATCATTTTCAGAATAATGAGCTCTTTGTCCTGGCAACCTCTACAAAGGATTAGTTTTTGTTCTGTCCTCCCGGATTTTAAGATACTTGATGTATTTTGATCAATTGCAGTCATTTATCCTTTTATACTCAACTCGTCCCATTCATGGAAGCTTCTTCCAGTCAGGTTGGCTCTGACGTCCTCCTCGCATAACCACGGTTGTCCACTGCCCTTCCTCGCTCTTTGGAACGCAGCCGATTTCAGGCTCATCTGTGGAGACTCATGATACATTCTTCTCTTAATTGAAAACTGTCCCAACTCCATCTACTGCAAAGGCCTGGAAACAGTGACCACCCAGAAACAATGAGCTCCCTGTGTCTTGTCCAGATTATGGCCTGAATACCCTGTATCTGAAGGAGGAGACAGAGCTTCTGGAAGAAAGAGTAATTCCAGAGAGGAGATAGGAAATGGATAAGATATTTCCAACTCAAATATAATTAAGAATATTTTTCCTCTTGTTTTTTTAAAAATACATTAATGAAATTAACTTTTTTGGTTTATAAATGTGGAATCCGCCATTTATCTATTGCCATAACAACACCACAAATCAAGGCACCCCCAAACTGACGGCTGACACGAGGGCTTGGCAGTCTAAGCACCTGAGAGCTGAATCCATCTGCTCTCCTCATCTCCGGGCTGCCCGTGGCTGCTTCCCTCCACAGTACCGGCAGCAGGGAGACAGAGAGTGTATGACTTGGAAAGCTGAAAATACTGTCTGCCCTTTCTAGAAATCCGGGCACAGCTTAGCTGGGTGCTCTGACTCAAGGTTTCTCCCAAGGCTGTAGTCAGGGTGTTGCCTGGGAGATGTGGTCAGCTCGAGGCCTGGCAGGAGAAGGCCTCCGGCTTCTCCCACTGCCTGCCAGCAGCCACTCTCAGTCCCCTGCCCCATGCACCTCTCCGTAGGGTGGCACTCAACACAGCAGCTGGCTTCATCGGAGCAAGAGGTCCAAGACAGATTTTTTTAAATTGAAAGAGGATATAACCTATGTACTCTCCAAGCCGCAAGTTGGCCTGATGAATGCTTTAGGTAAAGACGTTCGTTCGAGCTGTATGATGTTGTCATCCATATGTACTCAAAACACATGTTTGTCTAAGTCGTGTTAACAACACGCTGCCCTCCATGTATCTCTTAGGCTTGCACACTTGCTAGAAGGAATGCAGATGTCTTCCTGAAATACCTGCACAGGAACAGTGTGAACATGCCAGGAATGGTGACACATATCAAAGCCCCTGAACAACAAGTAAAAAGTGAGTACCACTATGAGTCATTCTACTGGCGAGCAGTACGAGGAGTTTGGCCAGATGTGTTCTAAGTCCTGACATCCAGGGTTTCATTTTATTTGTTTTTATTTTAATTTTTAAATTTTATTTATTTGAGAGAGCGTGCATGAGAGAGCACAAGCACAAGCCAGGGGAGCAGCAGAGGGAGAGGGAGAAGCAGACTCCCCACTGAGCAGGGAGCCTGATGTGGGGCTTGACCTCAGGACCCTGGAATCATGACCTGAACCAAAGGCAGCCGCTTAACTGCCACCCAGGGCTTCATTTTAAATGTCTGTTTCATATTAACATTCTTGCCAGTTACCTTTGTTTAATAATAAAATATGAAGCAAATGATATAGATTGATACCTTGTTGAATAAAGTTGAAGAGTGTAAGCAGGGGCAAAATGCAGCATGGTATTTATTAGCATGGGCTCTTTTGTGCAAGCAAGGGAAAATATTATAAATTAGGGGAAAAGGAAAACCAGAATTTATCTATAGTCAAATACTTTTAAAAGTTCAAGTCAGGAAATTATACACCAAAGTTTTTGCTGGAAGGTATTACCGACTTTATATACTTCAGGCATTAATAAAATCAAATTGCCAAATATCATACCTTTTGGTATCATTTGACTGTAAAAGTCTGTAAAGCTATGTTTTTATGTATGCATATATATAGTGTAAGTGCGTAGAAACTGATCTGGGAAAATTTGATACTAAACTGTTAATAGGATCAGTATGGATAGAAGCGAGGGGGACTGAGGGTTTTTACTTTAGAATTCTGACTGAGTACTTAACAGTGAAAATACATGTAGGTGTTCTCTAACTTAAAACTTAGATTTGATGATAGTTGTTTTTTTGTTTTTTTACAAATACAATTAAGATGACATGGAAATAGATCCTCAGAAAAATGATTAAGAGTTTGAAACAGTCTTGACATTGAGGCCCCTGCCGTCTTCACGGGGGGCTTCAGAGGCCAGCAGTAAACAGAGGAGGAACCTGGGCCCACAGCCTGAGTGTTCAGAGTTGGGTTTCATAACCCATTAACAAATGATTGATCTCACTTTTTAAACCCATACAATGGGCAGAAACTTTTGTACCTTATATTCCCTCCTTGTTCATTTGGATTCATCTGTCAGAGGTGTCACAGACAAAGGTCACCACTGGTAGAGTCACCGGCGCTCTACGGAGGAGAGTTGTCTTTATTACTCGGCGGGCTTCTCTCTTGGGGAGATGAGTGACTAACACAGCCATTTTTCAGCAAGTTACTTGCTTTGGTAATCAGTTTATTTGGCCCATTTCATATAACCGTCACTGCCTTTCTCTCCTCCATCAGTATTGCCTCTGGTTGTTGGTCGTACTCGGCTTTCTCTGATCGCAGATGTTATGATCCTTACCAGGTTGTACCAGTCCGAGGGGTGTGTGCGTGTGTGAGGAGTGTGTGTCCCACGTGCACACTTACTGGGTGGTCACTGTGTTTGGTGCTGTGTGTTATCATTCTGGATGCTCTGAAGAGCTAAAAACAAAATGGCCTGTTTCTCTCATTGGGCATTTGGGGACGAAAGATTTACATGTGGGACAGTGCGGTAAATCCATGTAAGGGTGATGGTGCTGGAAGAGACCACATCCCAGGACCCCAGACAATCCCTTCAGGTGCATGAGGACGCCCCAGGGGGTTTCCCGTCCCATTCCTGGTGGGGGTGCTCAGCGCTCTGCCTGGCCGCTTACTCGCCCCAAATCAGTCGGGCCCCAGGCATGGACTGTAGAAAGGAGAGCCTGGAAAAGACCCATTGGCTCATGTTAGTTTTCACATGTGATATTTTTATTTAAATGGTAGCTTAATTTTTTGACTAGCCTCAAACTTCAAAGTCTTAATTTGTGTCACTACATTAGTTTACTTTTCAGTAAAGATAATGGAGCATGACCACCAAGCTGCCACATAAATCCTGCTCACAGGTTCATGTTAAGCGTCTAACTCTTGATCTCAGCTCAGGTCTTGATCTCAGGGTGGTAAGTTCAAGCCTCAGATTGGGCTCCAACACTGGGTGTCGAGTCTACTTAATAATAATAATAATAATAATAATAATGTATCTTAGTCCTCTTTCTATATCAGACTTTAAAGATCTGCTCTATCATATGGATATCTAACGTCCAGTATAATGATTTCATAGTTGACTTAACCTGTTCCCTAGTTGGGCTCAGATGTCACTGCCAGTTTTTCCAAACAGTGCCTTCATGTTCATGCACCCAAGTACATATGGCTTGTGTAAGCACTGTACATCTGAAGGATACATTGCTGGTTCAAAGGTGTGCACACTTCCGATGACGCCACCTATTGCCAGAGTACCCACTGCAAGAGTGGTGCTGTTTCCCCTCAGTAATATGGGGTCACCCATGCATGTTCCTCTTCCCCCATCCTGCCAGCACTGGATAGCACCAGTGCTTGCAGGAAAAGGGTGCAGGATGGTCTCATTGTTTGAGCGAGGTTAAACTTGTTTCTGTGTATTTAGTGGCCATGTTACAAACTTCACGTTTATATGCTTTGCTCGGGGCACCCGGGTGGCTTAGTCAGTTAAGTGTCTGCCTTTGGCTCAGGTCATGATCCCAGGGTCCTGGGATCAAGCCCCACATAGGGCTCCCTGCTCAGCGGAGAGTCTGCTTCTCTCTCTGCCTCTGCCCCTCCACCTGCTTGTGCTCACGCTCTCTTGCACGATCATGCTCTCAAATAAATAAATGAAATCTAAAAATAAAAATAAATAAATAAAATCTTTTTACGCTTTGCTTATTTTTCTAATGGACCTTTCATCTATTTCCTGACTAGCAAGTACATCCGTACTTTGACTAGCAAGTACATTTGGCCTGTGTCTTACATTTTTCCAATAATTTTAACTTGCTTTTTATTGGTGCTGTACTGTTACGGTGGTTTTTCTTTATCTATGACATTCACAGTGTTTATGTGATCGGGGTTTTTTGGCCTTTCTGGCTCCATGCTTCTCTGCTTCATGTCTTTGCTTCTCCTAATGGTTTATATTTTTGTTTTTGTCTTTATTTAAAAAAAAAAAAGGAGAAGAAAAAAAACCTGTTTTCTTCTAGTACTTCACCATTATGATATAGATCCTATATACTAAATAACTTCTACAAGAAGGTTTTAATGTTGTTCAACAAATTACCTACTACCGAAGTTTTTCCAGCCATTGTCAGATTGCCCCTGCGGGGGATGCCATAACTTATCCCACTCATCCAGCTAACGCGAGGTACTGGACGTCAGCCTTCAGTGTCCAGTGACCTCAATCGTAAGATAACAGATTGGGGTAAGAGCAGAAGGAGAGGTCTGGTGGACACACTCACTCACTGAGAACATGGGGAGAGCAAGCTGTGTGGCTCTTAATCTAATACTCTGTCTTGCACTGACATTTGCGTAAAGTCTTTAAATAACATTGGATGGGCTTTTGTAAGTGTTTCCACTGCTTGTAAGTACCAACATACGTCTTTGTTTTTGCTCTCTTAGATATCTTGAATGAACTCTTCCAACGGGAGAACAGGGTATTGCATTATTGGACCATGAGAAAGAGACGGCTAGACCAGTGCCAGCAGTACGTGGTCTTTGAACGAAGTGCCAAGCAGGTCGGTCATTACACCGGGCTCCCCCGTGCTCTCCAGCCTCCACTGGGTGGCTCTTGACACATCAGCCGTTTTTGAAAACCACTTTCAAATGATCAAAACAGTCATGCCTTTTAAATAAATTTGCCATGAAAAGAAAACCCCTACCCTGTAAAAATGTGATTTGGGCCCTCAGCAAGTGTGTCACACAGCCGGCCTCTGCTGCCGTTAGCTCGGAAATAAGAACACCAGGTACAAGTCCTAATTATGACAATGATTCAAAAATTGTTGTGGAATCTAGGTTCTGTACTTGTAGAAATACTATAGTGGGTGGGTTTTTTGTTGTTGTTGTTTTTTGCTGTAATTATATTTTCAAGATAAAATTTTGTTCTTTAGATAACTTGAGCTAAAATTAGGTAAGAAATGTTTCAGAATTTCTAAGAATTCTGTAGAGTAAAAAAACGTTCATGCAGTTGACTAATTCAGAGACCTCAAGAGGGTGCGTTTGCGGAGCATCGGGCTGGCTCACTTAGTAGAGCACGGGACTCCTGATCTCAGGGTCGTGAGTTCAAGCTGCATGGTGAGTGTAGAGCCTACTTAGAAAAGTAAGTAAAAAGATAAGGTTAGAGTTTCCCTCTTCTGAAGTCATTTTGGGATAAGTGCTTCCACCGGTATGGTTAGTCGTGGAAGATCATTTTAGGGTAAAGTCTGTCTCACCCCTAACACGAATTACGATTCCTGGCACTTCTTGGCATTAACGGTAGCACGGGAATCTGTAAGCTGTTGGTCTAGAATGTGGAGAGTCTGGAGGGCATGGAGGGCAGAAGGCTCGCTCGCAGAACACCTGCGTGAGCCATCTCGTGTTCTGCATGTCGGGGAGCTTAAAGTCACTGGGGCCTCTTCAGTGCTCTGGGTCCCTGGTCACCGTATCAGTCGTGGACAGTCTTCTCATTTCACCTGTGCCTGCCACAGAGTAGGCATTCAGTTAAATCTTTTAGCTCAAGAAAGGTTAAATTTTCCTCAGCACAGTTTCCCACTTAGGGAGAATATTTTTGAGTTGGTCAGTGTTGGTTTCAGGTGGGCAATGAGGTGTTCAGAACGGCTTAGTTCCCCCGAGGCTGGTAAGCCTGAGCTCCTGGACTGTAGACCTGGCACCAGCCTCAGCCCTTCCCTCATCTTGGCTGATGTTACCAGAAGTAGTTAGAGTCCCAACAGAAGTGGCCAGCAGCATTTTTTAGTATTTAAATACATTTTATTTAATGACAGTTCAACTGTATTTCAGACTTACCTGATTTTGTTTCTAATTAGAGATTGTCTCATAATCTCTTCTCATATGTCTTTCTTTATTGTTTCTCTGTCGAAAGACTAGCAGTCATTCAGCTACAGAGAACACAATTGTAAATAATTATTTTAATAGAGAAAAACAATGGAATGTGTTGTTGCTTTTTCCTAAAGTCAGCTCATTTGCCCAAAATGAAATCTGGAAGTGTAGGCCATTGCAAGCCCATTGGGTTCTGTTCTGTACTGTGCTCACAGTCCTGCACTGAAATTGCTTATTTATAACCCCAGTCCTGGAGGCCCCCCCCGATGCGCAGCACACCCTGAGCTTAACTGGCAGGAATGAAGAGTGGTGATTCAGGCCCCAGCTCTGGGGGCGAGTCCCGGCCCTCGGACTTCCCAGGCACCTCTGGCCTCCTCAGTGCTCTGCCCAGGCTCTCTGCTGTGGAATGCTGGCATTCTCCCAGGCTGTCTGGGGCTGGCTCTTATTTCTGTTTCCTGTCTTCTTACCTCCTCTGCTGGTACCACCCAGCCCTGACCCCCGCTTTGGATCTGCAGACTTAGAAATCCCAGCTGCCTCCTTGGTGTCTACTTTGGCCTTACTGAGACCAGAACTGGACTCTTGAAACCCTGCCCCCCTCCTCATCTTCTGTGGGTGTCCCCTAGGCCCCCTCCTCTTATGGGGTGTCTTCCCTAAGTCCCCTCATCTTTTCTTTTTATTTTCAGTGTTCCAAGATTCACTGTTTATGTACCACACCCAGTGCTCCATGCAATACGTGCCCTCCATAATACCCACCACCTGGCTCACCTGACCCCCCACCCCCTCCCCTCCAAACCCCTCAGTCTGTTTCTCAGAGTCCACAGTCTCATGGTTCATCTCCCCCTCCTATTTCCCCCAACTCACTTCTCCTCTCCATCTCCCTATATCCTCCTTGTTATTTGTTATGCTCCGCAAATAAGTGAAACCGTATGATAATTGACACTCTCTGCTTGACTTATTTCACTCAGCATAATCTCTTCCAGTCCTGTCCATGTTGCTACAAAAGTTGGGTATTCATCCTTTCTGATGGAGGCGTAATACTCCATAGTATATATGGACCGTATGGTTTTTTTTCTTTTTTTAAAGATTTTATTTATTTGACAGAATCACAAGTAGGCAGAGAGGCAGGCAGAGAAAGAGGAGGAAGCAGGCTCCCCACCGAGCAGAGAGCTCGACGTGGGGCTCAATCCCAGGACCCTGGGATCACGACCCGAGCCGAAGGCAGAGGCTCTAACCCACTGAGCCACCCAGGCGCCCCTGGACCGTATCTTTTTTATCCATTTGTCTGTTGAAGGGAATCTTGGCTCTTTCCACAGTTTGGTGACTGTGGTTGTTGCTGCAATGAACATTGGGGTACAGATGGCCCTTCTTTCCACTATATCTGTATCTTTGGGGTAAATACCCAGTAGTGCAATTGCAGGGTCATAGGGAAGCTTTATTTTTAGTTTCCTAAGGAATCTCCACACTGTTCTCCAGAGTGGCTGCACCAACTTGCATTCCCACCAACAGTGTAAGAGGGTTCCCCTTTCTCCACATCCTCTCCAACACTTGTTTTTTCCTGTCTTGTTGATTTTGCTGGCCCCCTCGTCTTACGGAGTGTACCCCCCAGGCTCCATCGTCCTATGTGGGTGTCTCCCCTGGCCCCCTTGTCTTACGGGGTGTGTCCCCCTCATCTTATAAGTTGTGTCCCCCAGGATCCCCTCCTCTTACATGGTGTGTCCCCGTGCCCCCTCACCTTCCAGGGTGTATAGCACCTGGTTCCTTTCTTTCCCAGTTTCCCACCTTCACTCCTTCATGAGTCCCACAGGTGCAGACCTCCCACGCGTGTCAGATCTGCCCTCCCCCTTCACATGCAGAGCCAGCATGCTGTAGGAGCCCCAGCCGTGTCCTGCCTGGTTTGGATCCCGTTTGCTGACTGGTTACTTCTTCCACTCACTGTGTACTGCAATTCCTTTTCCACACAGCAGCCCTGTTAGCTTTCGCAGAGAAGTCAAGGCTGTGCTTGTGAGCTCCTGGGCCTTCCTGCCCTTCCAGCCTCTCAACAGCCTCTCCGCTAGCCCCCGCAGCACACCAGCTCAGCAGTCTGCGGCCACAGTGCACCCCCCTCTGCCTGCTGAGTTTCTCCCTGTTCTTCCGAACCTGTTGCTTCCCAGCCAGCCTCTCCCGGCTTAGACACTCAGCTGATCTCCCATTCTAAGCGTGGTGTCCCTGCTCTCATTTGTCTTTGTGCGTCTTTCTTCATCTCCCACTTCCTGCCCAGTCTGCAGGGGCAGGGCCAAAGCTCCGCTCATTCCCCAGTCCCCCAGGTAGCACCTGACTCCACAGTAGGCCCTCAGAGACTGTGATTAGGTATGAAAAAACCAGGGACCTTTGGAGGGAGTTGACAAGCATCGCTTTCAGCCTCCAGCCGGCAGCAGTGTTAACATTGTCCCGGGGCAGGCTCCAACCTGACAGCCATAATTCCCGTGCAGTCAGCTGCATGGTAAGTCATCTGGCCAGGTCATGGTTTCCTTATCACTTTGCCTTCTAAAATGCTGTAGATGCTGTGACGTATCTAATAGACACAGTGACATTTCTGCTCTAAGACGAGCACAGCACAAAGGATGACCCAGAGACTACAAATGGCAAATTTAAAGGCTTCTCCATTTTTATGCTTCTTTCCCACAGTGTTGGGTTTTTAGAGGCATATGTTTGAGTAAGTCTGATTTCACTTTAGTTACATGGAAATAGAAGTGATGAAACCACTTTCATCTAAGGGCATTAGAACTGGGTCTTTGCAGTCTGAACCTCTCTGGCCCCATTCTTCTCAGGTGCACTCCCTTCTGTCCTGCCACCACAGGGGTTAGGCCCCATCCTCTGCTGGCATCCCCCTGCCCCATGGCATGTTTGGGCATCATGGGATGGGACCCCCAAAAAGCAAGTGTGGTGGGTTCCACCGGTACTCAGTGAAGGCAGGAGGAGGAAGTAAGGCCTAAACATTTAGCAGCGTGAGGCTCTCAGATTGCCCCCCATTCACGCCTTCTCAATACCCTAGAAAAAGGATCTTAGTGTTCGCTTCTTCTGTTGTGATTATATTTCACAGCTGTAAGAACCTCTTGAACTGTTTAATCATTGTGATATAAGTGATGTGCTTTCTAGAATGTCAGGGTTTTTCTTTTACTTTTGGACTTAACAGTAGTTATTTCAGAAGCTCATCTGTCCTTGAGGAAGTACTTATAGGTGTGTGCCAGCCTTGGCTTGTGACTTCACATCTGCATGGGCTGCGCATGGAATGGGGCTGCCTTTACCAGGGCTCAGCTGTGAATGTCTCCATTCCTTCCCTCTCTAGGCTTTAGAATGGATCCATGACAACGGGGAGTTCTACCTTTCCACACACACCTCCACGGGCTCAAGCATACAGCACACCCAAGAGCTACTGAAAGAGCACGAGGAGTTTCAGATCACTGCCAAGGTAGGTTCAGGTTGGTAATAGACGTCTCTTCAGTCGCCTAGATGCCCGGGAGGTTTTCCAGAATAACCTAGAACAGGACACTTCATGTACATAAGGTAATTCTCAAAAAATAAATAAATAAATAAAAAGTCATTTAAATAATCCTTATCCAAAATTGGAGAAACAGTGGGACCCCAGTGGCTCATCATACATTAATGTAGGTGACACTTCTTTCTGCCTTTCATGCTTCCCCTCAGCTGTCCCTCCCTTTATGTGGTGTTCTCTTTGGATCCTCTGATTTTTGGCAAATACTGTTATATCCTTTCCGTTACTTTTTTTTCCTTTCTGTTTTCTTTTTCGAGGTCTTTTCTGAGTACTTGCTATTTTTAGGAAACACTGTTTGGTGTTACTGACTTGGCTTGGATGTGTTTTGTGGACACTCTGGCCTGGTGTCTGGTCGGTGACACTTCCTGCTGCAGCCCTGCTCACACCCCACCCGGTCCGGTCGGGAATCGGTCTGGGGTAACGGCTGGCAGAGTTCACCTCCGCGGGCTCGTAGTGCTTGTACATGGGCTTATGCGAGTGGAGACATCCTCACTTTCTTCCTGAAAGGCGAAGTAGAATTAAACACATGGCATATGTAATATACGTGAGTAAAGATGAATTTTTAAGCAAATCTTTAAGACTCCACACATTGCCACGAACATTTTCCCTGTTAGAGTATGTACGCACAGAGGTTAACTCTTTTACCTCAAAACAGTTTTGAGATTTTTAGAGTTCCCTTCTCAACCTGTGGCATTTTTATTTTTGTTTTTCAAAGTTTTTGAATATACATTCTTCACAGTATTTTCAGAAGTACCTCTGTTCTTGATAGATTTGAGGTGGTTTTTTTTTTAAACTGAAAATTCAGATTTACTGGTAGAAATAAGTGATTAAGCTGGATAGTATATTTGGTTAAAAATAAGCATTCCCACAAAGTAAAAAGAATGATTTTCTCGTGTTGCCCTTAAGGTGGCTTTGAAAACCGTCAGTGGGAAATTTTTAAATCCTCTAGAGTGGCAACAACTACTTTGTATTATGTTTATTTATACTTTGTTTTCTGTAACCGTTTCTGACCCCTCCTACTATTCTTCACTGCCCTCTGCCCGCCCACGAGATGTGGGCTCTGGGAACCCCCAGTCTTTGCTCTGGAAGAGCACACAGTCAAGTGCAGCTGCGGACAGACTCACCCCTGCGGGGCTCTGTGAGAGCTGGCACTGGTGGGGCGGCGGGGGGGTGGTGTGAGCACTGGGGCTTGGGGGCAGGCTCAGGCAATCAGGCAATGACAGCTGCACCCAGAGGGGCCATGAGTACCCAGAGGGCGCCCACCCGCTCATCTGAGGAGAGCTGACCTGCCTGCCCCTGCAGGTAAGCAGCGTGCCTTTTGCTTCCTAAATACAGCACCCCTTTGGCTGTATAATTCTTGTTTTTCTTAATAGTTGGATAATAAATTATAGTTGTGTGCCTCATATGATCTATCTTTGTTTCTTTGAATAGCCTTTGATTATAGAGGTATTAAGAAAATGCCTAAGATCCCACTCAGAGGGTAGACTTTAAGATTGGTTCCTTTTCATGAGCTTACATCTCTGTTAATGCTGCCCTCCACAGGTCATTATGCACAAACAGCCCTGTCATTGCACAACCCCAGGGGGTGCCAGACACACAGATGTGATGTGAATGCCACTGTCTACAGTGCACTAGCGTGGCAGCTGTGTTCCACCAGTGGGGTGTATACAAAAGGATTTTTTATTTCTGAATTTCCCTTCTCAAATTTGGGGTGTGGTTATTAAAGAATGAGCAGTAGCAGGCATCTTTTTGCCCTTGCATTTTGTAAAAAATAAGCATCTAAAATCATAGGTAATATCTGACCTTGCTGTTTCCCAGATATACAGAGCTCTTTCTTTCACTGAATATACGGAATCAGTTTTGCCAAGAGGAACTGGTAGATTTTGAAAAGAATACCTCTTATTCTTTTTCTTAGCCTTTTTATCCTTTTGGTTTCTGGCTGCCTTTGTTTTAGTCAGCCCCTGCTCTGGCCCTTGAAGGTGTTGCTCGCCTTCTGTCCCCCTCTCATAGTGTCTTTAAGAAACCATTTTCCTTTTGTTATGTAGAGACTCTTTTTTGCTTTGACTTGACTGTCTTCCAGCTCAGTTGTTACAGCGGCTACTCTTGTAACATATTTAGTGTAATAGAAATAAAGCCTTTTGGTTACTATCTGACCTGTGACTCAGCTGCATTCCTTTCCAAGTCTTAATGTAATAATTTCTCAAAGTGCTTTGTAGGCATCAACTGCATTCAGGTCATGAGTGTTTACTTAAAAGCCAATTTCTGTCCTTATTCGAGCCTTAGTGACTTAAACTATTTAGGAGTGAGACCTGAAGATGAGCACATTTAAACAAGGTCCCAGGTGATATTTACATAAGCACACTGGAGTCACATCCACTTCCCGAGACCTGCCGAACTCGGCCTTCTCCTTCCTTCACAATTCCGTCACCCATGTCCCCAGCGCCAAATGCCTTAATCTGCCAGAAAGTGGCTAAGACCATTGAATGTGCATCCTTTCTGGATTTCTACTTACTTAAGAACGTGATGAGTAAAGATCCTTTGAGCTGGTGGACTCAGAAATTCAGTTTGCTTTTATTTTTCTACAAGGCCCTGATTGTGCTGACTGATGAGGTCATTCAAATTATACATTTGTATTCTCTTAAAATAAAGATCCACTTCTGTAACAGTCTCTAGAAATAATGATGAAGACCTGTATAATACTTCATTTTAAAAGATGTAGAAAGTTTTTTTCATAGTATCAAGTAGCCTTCTGGAGAAAAACTGAGTTGGATTCATATCTCACCTTGATACCAAGGTAAGTGTCAGAAAAAAGGCTGAAGTAGCAGCAGTGAAAACCTGACCCACTAGAAGAAATAACAGGACACAAAATCCAAGCCCATAAAAGAACAATAAAAATCACATACACAATAAAATGTGAAAATCGCTAAAGGGCAGTCCATTGTAACTAAAAAACAAAAAGAGAAGATAAATACACAGTTCATATGACAAAGGGCTGATTTCTTAGAAGTAAAGAGCTTTTTTAAATCACTAAGACAAAACAGGAAAGTGAACAAAAGATGTTAAAGAGGGCTCACAGGAAAAGTATTACAAATGGCTTTTAAATATATGAAATTGTCAAATTTACCTAAAATCACACATCAGAACGACAGTGTGTTCTCTTTTCACCCAAGAGATTGGCAAAGATCAAGAAGCTTGCAGCTGTGTCTTGGGAGTGGTGAATGGAGGTGACCTCTGCGGGTGTCACCGTACTACCGCCCAGCGTCACTGACGCACTTTCTGCCCAGCCCCCCAGGACCACATCTCGAAATGCGGACTCTGCACATGCGCAGGCGCAGATGGGGGTGTTTTCTCTTGCTTTGGGCCTGGCATGGGAAAAGCGCAGGAGCAGCATGAAGGGCCCATCAATGAAAGTGCATTAGCTCATAGAAACAATATGCAGCTCTCAACATGAAACAAGGATGTTGCTTGTGTTCCACTGGTAAAGGATAACTGAGCTGTTAAATGGAAAGTACTTGGTGTAGAGCAGGGCTTACTGTGTGCAAACATTTAGGTACAAAATGAGAGAGAGAAAAAAATATAGGTGTAACCCCTTCTGTACTAAAACGTTTCTGGAATGATAACAGGATGTTGATCACTGAGACAGGTCATGGGAAGGCAAGGCAGGAAGACTTTCCACTTTGTATCCTTTTTTACCTTTTGAATTTTGAATTATATGCGTACATTTAAAAAACTATATATATATATCAAGATATAAAAGGTTCATGAATGAGCAGATTCATCATACTTCATTTTTATTACACTATTCATTCATTCAGTCATTATTCACAGAGCCCTTGCCACTCACCAGAAACTACTCCTCGTGCTGGGCTCATGGACTGCCCTTTCTAGTTAGAGAAACAGGCAATAATAAGAAGAATGGGTTAATATATATTCATGTGTGTGCGAAGTAATGAGAGAAAGCAGACAGCCACTGGGGAGGGAGGGAGGCCATGGTTGAGGGAGTGGCTCGGCCACAGCTCTTGGAGAAACTAACTATCCGATGGTTTAAATAAAGTTGCAAGCTACCAGGCTCTGCCTCTAGGCCACCTTCTGCGGCATCTAGTGTCCTGTTCGGTAACAGCCTGTTGGTGGTGTTACACATTGGCACCTGGTCTGTTTTGTATGATGTGTACTAGGCAAAAACCCTCCTGCCCGTTCTTGGTGTTTTTGTCTTCCCTTTCAGTTGTCTTTTTTATCTTCACTTTGGTGACCCTGGTGCTTACAACGGGACACAGTTTTCTTGCCTCATTAACGATACACATAACTCTGAGTACCCTTCACCGATGGAGCATGGGAAGATAGGTGCTCCCTGGGTGTCACACAGAACCTTCTTTGTGCTTCTCAGCACAGTAGTATGTGGGCACACAGCAGTGTAACCTTATCTAGGCAACACAGTTTGTTAATAATCCCACCATACTCCTATTAACTGTCTTTCATATTAAAATTTAATAATGGTTCTAAGCTAAGTGCTCTTGGAATGTATGCTTCCAAGTCCGAAACTTTGACTTCTTTATTTGGTTTATATTTAGTCTTGTCTTAACAAATCCAGAAAGCTGTTGTGTTGGTAAGTGAAAAGATTTCGTTGAGGGGCATCTGGGTGGCTCAGTCGGTTCAATGTCCAACTCTTGATTTTTGGCTCGGGTCATGATCTCAGGATCCTGAGATCAAACCCCATGTTGGGCACTGCACTGGGTAAGGAGTCTGTCTAAGATTCTCTCTCCCTCTTCCTCTGTACCTCCCCTCCACCTTTCCCTCTCTTAGAAAAAAAGATCTGGGTGACAGATCTTTTCCTGTTAGCTCCCTCTACTTGAGTTCATTTCCATACCAGATGAAAGCCCTATAAACTTCAGGGTAGTTTGAGTTTTGCTGACTTTTTCCAATAAACAGCTTGGATAGAATCTGCAATAGTTAATTTTTTTTTCCCACAGAGACATGATTGTATCTGAGTTTTGTTTTCACTTATTTTTTGAAAAGTATTATATTAATGCCTGTTTAGAATAACTACCACTCCCCATTAAAGTTATAGGCATATGCATACTTGCACAAAGAACCTAATGTTAATTTATTTTCTCAAGAAATATTTGGTAAATGTCCATTACGCGCCAGGCAGACGGCAGTGAGTGAGATATTAGTAAGCAAAACAAACAGATATTCCGGTCCTGTGGTGGTTACAGTCTAACAAGAGGCAGGCCGGCAGTAATGGTAGTAAGTAAACTGGGTCCTTGCCTTGGGGACAAGTAGAGCTGACAGGGTAAGGAAGGATAGCTGTGGCAGGAAGGGGAAGTTGTAATTTTAAGGGAATCGGAGGGGCCTGTTGAGAAGGGGGCCTTTAGTCAAGCAGAGACCTAAAGGAGCCATGGGGACATCTGGGGGAATAGCATCCCCGGCCAGAGGGGTGCTGGGGCAACGAAATGGAGACAGGGAGCCCACACGGGGCCCATGTGCTGGACACTGTGGCCAGTCGGGCGCTCGGCTGCAGCGAGGTCACCCGGGGTGTCTGTGCAGAGCCCAAGGATTTTGGCAGCTGGCTTTATAGGTAGCCTAATGAATTCTGCCTCAGACTTACTGTATAAACTAAGATAATTTATCCAGGTTTTGAGCTCTGACCTCTATCCTTTTGGGATTTTTTTTTTTTTTTTTTGAGGCGTCTGCTCTCACGTACACCTGTTGGGGGGTTTTAAAGTCAGCTTCCTGAATGTTAGGCATAGAGATTTTCTATATAAAGTCCAGTGGAAAAAATCAGGTTCCCTGCCGGAGGAGTAACTGTACTCGTTGCAAGTACCAGCGGGAACGTTGAAGGAAGCCTCGTTGTCAGAACACACGGGAAGGATGTGGTGGAAAAATCAGTTGAGTGAAGTCACTGCCGTCAACGCTACACCAATGTTTTAGGCTTATCCTTAACTTGAAGAAAAGTAAGAAAGTTATGTTTTACTTAATTAAGGTATCTTCTCTGAGTACATATACAAACAAAATAACTTTTTTGAGAGGGAGTTCTACAACAGGGAAGGACGTTTGAAATACCTCTAGGAAGATCATTTCCTGACTAGTGATTTTTCCTCCATTTCTACTGAGAGCTGAAGGAGAAATGAACGTGCGATGTGGACTTGCTCCAAGGATCCGTGGAGGGTCTGCGGGGGGGAGATCCTCTGCCACGTGGGCGGCAGGAAAGCCGGCGTCTGTATCTGACCACTGCTGCCCTAAAGGCACAGGGCATGGACCTGCGGGCAGCAGGGAGCGTCGCTATAGCCCGTCCACGTAGCAGGTCAGTGGTGGAGAGTTGCAGGGCGCAGAGAGAGCCTGAGCGAGCTTTCCCGTCTTCCTTCGACAGAGCGCTCCTGAGCATCGACTCGATGAAGACATTGCCAAAGGAAAGTCTAGATTTTTGCCTGGTGGCTCTCAAGGTCATAAACCTGCCATTCTTTGTGGCAAGCTGAGGAGAGGTAGCTCGGCTAGGATCAGGGAGATGAATGGGTGGACATTTTTGTCCCCAGCAGTTTTTCCCTGTTGGGAGCTCAGAGCGGTAGGCAAGTTGCCACTGTGTTTCTGGTCTCTGGCAGTTGAGTTCATTTGCCTCACAATACTTTCCTGTTGTTTTTTTTGCAGCAAACCAAAGAGAGAGTGAAGCTATTGATACAGCTGGCTGATGGCTTTTGTGAAAAAGGGCATGCCCATGCAGCAGAGATAAAAAAATGTGTGACTGCAGTGGATAAGAGGTACAGAGATTTCTCTCTGCGGATGGAGAAGTACAGGACCTCTTTGGAGAAAGCCCTGGGGATTTCTTCAGATTCCAACAAATCGGTAAATTGCTTCGTGCGCACAGAATAAAGGTGTTCTTGCTCGTATCCTCCCCAGGTTGAATTAACTGAAGTTCCTTGGCCCTCTTCCTCCACAGAGCAAAAGTCTTCAGCTAGACATAATCCCCGCCAGTGTCCCTGGGTCGGAGGTGAAGCTTCGTGATGCCGCTCATGAGCTCAATGAAGAGAAACGGAAGTCGGCCCGCAGGAAAGAGTAAGCTAGTCTCTCCTGCTGGGATTCGCTGAGCAAGTGCAAGAACCGTCACTTGGACAGACATGCTTGTGTGTGTGCTCTGAAACCAAACGGCGCTGATCCGTTGTGCTGCTCTGAGTGTGCTCTGGGTGTGCGGTGTTTTCACAGTGCAGACGCCACTGTCCCTTGTCACCTGCTCCAGAAACCGTGTCTTGTTTTCGTCCCTGTGCCTCCATTTCCTACGGGGTTGACAAACTGTTTTAGGGTCGTTGGTCATCAGTAGGTCATGAGTAAGTAGTAGTACCAACGAGAAAAATAGCACAAATAGGGCTGTTTCAGAAATGCCGACTGTAGACATTCATGAAGACAGGATTGTCCTAAACCAGGGGTTCCCGGCTGGGGGACATTCCGCCCCATGCAGAGACATTTTTGGTCGTCACACTGTGGGGAGGGGGTGTGTGCAACGGCATTCGGTGTTTGGAGACCAGGGATGCTGCTGACCTCCTCCATGACACGGGACAGCCCCCCAGCAGAGCGCTGTGTGCCCCCAGGTGTCAGTGGTGCTGAGTGAGAAGCCCTGACCTGCGGGGACCTCAACAGAATGTTTTCCAAAACTGTTTTTCCTTTGAATCAGTGGCTGCATACTACTATTGTCCTATCTGTTCTTGACTTAATTCCCCAGTACACCTTACTGACTGGTGCTTTAAAAACTGCCTTATTATTTTGCAAACCATCAAAGTAGGTAGTTAGAAAGAGCATGGGTCCTGCCTGTAAGCTGAGCTCCTTGCTGTCTTCCTCTGTTGAAGGTTCATCATGGCTGAGCTGATTCAGACTGAAAAGGCTTACGTAAGAGACCTCCGCGAGTGTATGGATGTAAGTAAGTTTTTTTGCTTGTTTATTTGGATTCAGTCTAAGCGAGCTCGTTATCCCGACCTGTTGGTGATTCTTAAAATAATCACACTTTTTGTTGCTTCCGAGAGTTGAAGTGTGCCTAAGCAGCCTGCTTTTCTTGTTTCCGCTGTTCTGTGAGGTTCCAGGCTGTGTTTTGCTCATCCCAGAGATGACACAGCAGTAACCCTCTCATTCCACTCATCACATGACAGCCTGGCTGACAGTCTCTTTGTACAGAATTTTACAGCAGCTTCAGAGAAATGTGCCTACTAATTGTGACGGGCAGCTTGTCCTCTCAGTAGTTGAAAGAATATTTGTCGTACCTCGCAGAGTAGGGTAACTCCAAAACTCGCAGCCGGGGATAGAAAGTTTTGAGCTGGAATATATAGGAACTATTCCCAAGTGCTTATAGCAACTGTGGGGACTTTTTGGGGAAAAGTTTTTGGTGTTGTTTTATAAAAAGTTGCAATCTTCAGATGTGTTTTTCAGTGATTCCTGAACTCTGGGTGTGTATTACAGATGTCAAGAGTAGTTGTTTCTTGGACGTGTGCTGTCGGTTTTTGTATAATCCCTCTGCTTCCCTCCTGACCAGACGTACCTGTGGGAAATGACCAGCGGGGTGGAGGAGATCCCGGCCGGCATCGTAAACAGAGAGCTTGTTATCTTCGGGAACATGCAGGAAATCTATGAGTTTCATAATAAGTGAGTGGCTTTATCTTTGGGGAGCTGGTTACTCTTGAAATCTAGATACTGTGCTACAGTGTCACAACAAGAAATGGGAGCTTCCAATTGAATTAAGCATCCGTTTCAGTAAATCTGTTGAAATATGAATGATCCCTCTTGGGCTTTCGTCAAAAGACCCCGACACCGGAGAGACGCTTTTTGTAGAGATTCAGCTTTTTCCATGTGCTTCCCCGCCGTAGAAGTAAGGTCAGGGGAAGTGTGAACACTGTGTTTGGAGGAAGCTATGTCACCAGCTGCTACGTCCATTCCTTCTCAGAATTAAAGGAGAGCTCTCCGGGGCTGCTGGCCGATGTGTGGTCTTGTGGTCCTTTCCAAGAAGAAAGGAGGAACTGAGGACAGAACAGATGTGTAGTCTGACCAAAATAAAATGCTCTGTCCATTGGCCACAGGAGGCACTTGGTTTTATTTTTAAGGGTTTTCTTTTGTTTTGTTTGTTGTTGTTGTTGTTTTTTTTTAAAAAGCACAAGTTGCTTTGGACAGAGTCTCTGCAGCCCAGTAGCCTGTGGAAGGATAATGCTGGGGCCAAAGCTGCTGGTCTCTTCCTCACGCCCCAGCCCCCTCCCCCCCAACCCCAGCAAAACACACTGAAATCTCAGTGACTTCTTCTGACTGTTTATCTGTATCCCTAAATAGCATCCTTAGCTACTGAACAAAGCACTCGCGGGGAAGTAAGCTGCTAGGGTAAACTTTGTAGTAGGAAGTGTTTAAGGGCTAAACATGTTAGCTGATTGAAAGTCACAATAACCTAGCCTAGTTAAGAGCTACACGTTTTGTTAAATCTTTAAAATCTAGAGGGCGCAGATGTATCACTGCACTTGGTATGGTAATGGTATACTTGGCCTGCTTGGTCTGATTTTTGGCTTATCTCACTGGTAAAGTGCTTTAAACCCTCTTAATAATACGATACCGTTTTGACTCTGCAGCATATTCCTGAAGGAGCTGGAGAAATACGAGCAGCTGCCGGAGGACGTGGGACACTGCTTTGTCACCTGGGTGAGGACCCTCGGCTCCTTGTTCTCACAGCTGTGGCTTTGCAGGAAGTTGGAAGGAATATGGCTCACTTCTGTCACCATCTTCTGCAGTGTCGGCTTACAGAGAAGTGGGCTTTGCCTCTAAGAATTACATTCTCCAGCCAGATAGTCATGTAGAATGAGCGTTTTATTGGTAGTTGTGATGGTTTGAAGTGGGACATTTGATCATCTGGCATATGGGGCCTGTGAGTGGCCCTGGGGATTCGTAGGGACACATGAGTTCCCAGCCACGCCTGGGGGGCTGGCAGTGGGGTAGGAGGGGTCATCCATCGGAGGAGAGGCAGACAGTCGCCTTGTGTTGGTGCCCTGTCCTCCATGCAGGACGCCGGGGTTTGCCTTGGCCGCCGGGGTTTGCCTTGGCCGCTGTGGGAGCAGGGAGGGTGTGCCCAGTCCTGACTTACTGGGCCGAGGGAGGCTTCTGCAGATGTGGCAGGAGATCACATTTCTTATTTTTAACAACTTTCTGTATAAAATAGGGTCTCTTTATGTAGAGCTTAAATTTCCTTCATCCCCATAGCTACTTTTCTATATAAAAGTATCATATTTTGACTTACTGCCATTTGATTTGAAAGAGATATTCTAATTTTTGTTGTTTACAGGCAGATAAGTTTCAGATGTATGTCACATATTGCAAAAATAAGCCTGATTCTACTCAGCTGATATTAGAGCATGCGGGATCCTACTTTGATGTAAGTAAGAGAGTCCTGGTGAAGCGGTGAAGTCGTCTGCATTGTGTTTGGTAAACATAAAAATGCCACACTAATAGCTTTCACCTGATGGATTGGGAGGGCGTGTTTTCATTTTTATCTGTCGCATTTATGGTGAGATATTCTTGTGTTTCTAAAAGATCCTTCTAAGATTTTAACAGGCCCATGTGTATGCGAGCTCACTTACTCTTTATATATAACCATTAATTCTTAAATGTAATGTCATATGCAGAAGGTGTAGACTATAAACCTGCTTTACCCTCTATGAAGGAAAAAGAATCTTTGAACCTTTTAATCTTTTTTATTCACTTATTTTTCCCATTTTTATCATGTGATTGATTTCCAAAAGTGGCTTATCAGTAAAATTTTTACAATTAGCGCTGTAACAGCTAAGATCATTGGGAGGCTCATTAAGTATATTCCCGTTGGTGTAAGCATACACGTAGGTCCTCTTGAAAGATACTGCAGGGAGGTTATTTTGTACAAAGGGGGTTGGAGCCTTGTGGAAGTAATATAAAGAAAGCTTCTTGGGTCTCCAGAATATAGTCAAGTGTGCCAAATACATCATAATTAAAAGAGTACTTTTCAATATCACGTGTAATTTTGGTATAAAGGCTGCGAGAATTCTAGATTTTTTTCTGTTCTTACGTGTGTGCGTGGCCATGCATGATGCTCTTCTCTGGACGTCTGGAAAGTGAGGAACATTTTAGCTTCTGTCTTTGCCATGGAGCCCTGGAGATGGCCCTATTTTAGTTGTCGTTCTCGTGACCAGTAAGCCCACGTGAGTGCCTTTGTAAATACCAGGTCAGTGCTGCCCTTTCTTGTCAGGTTTTCACACCTTCCTCGCTCTTTACCATCAGATGAAACTCAACATCAAGGCCGTATGCAGAGTTAGGATTCTGTACGGCCTAAGCACAGAGAGCATGTGGCATATGGAATCGAATTAAAAGAAAAAAAAAAAAAAACACCTTGTCCTAAAACACCTTTAAGGACAAAGGAAATTCTGCTTATCTAACTTAGGGATCTCACAGATGTTTTGCCTTTAGTTCCCACCGTACGGGATGTTGCCCATCTTTCTGGGGCTCAGCGAGTGCCACGGGTATCTGTGGTTGAGATTTACCACTGACCAGTGAGCGAGGCCATCCTCTTAACCCCCAGTTCTTTGCCCCTGCCATCCAAAGTAAAATTTTAGAAGCACAGAAGTTTTTTTTAACAGCTTTTTAGAAAAAGGGAGCTTTCTTTCTTAATCAGCAGGATTAAATCTTTGGTGCTTTAGAAAAATACTCTGATCTTATAGCCATTTTTGTCTTCATTTTCTCTAATCATTTTCTTTTCTTTTCTTTTTTTTAAGATTTTATTTATTTATTTGACAGAGAGAGAAAGATCACAAGTAGGCAGAGAGGCAGGCAGAGAGAGAGGGGGCAGCAGGCTCCCTGCTGAGCAGAGAGCCTGACATGGGGCTCGATCTGAGGACCCTGACATCATGACCTGAGCCGAAGGCAGCGATTTAACCCACTGAGCCACCCAGGCGCCCCTACTCACTTTATTTTCTTATCATGACAAGTAAACTCTTTGATTCCCCATCTCAGTTTCCCCCGTCCCTCCACTCACCTCTCCTCTGGTAACCATCAGTGGGTTCGGTGTAGTTCAGAGTCTCTTCCTTGGTTTGTGTGTGTGTTTCTCTCTCTCTCTCTCTTTTTTTTTTTTCTCTTTTTTCTTCTGTTTTGTTTCTTAAATTCCACAGCTGAGTGAAATCATGTGGTATTTGTCTTTCTCCGACTGACTTATTTCACTTAGCCAAATACTCTCTAGCTCCATCCATGCCATTGCAAATGGCAAGCTTTCATTCTTTCGATGGCTGAGTAATCGTCCATTGTACAGATGAACCACATCTTCTTTGTGCATCCATCAGTCAGCGGACACTTGTGCTGTTTCCATAGTTGGGCTGCTATGGATAATGCTGCCAGAAACGTAGGGGTGCGTGTGTCCCTTTGAATTAGTGTCTTTTGTATTTTTGGGGTCAACACCCAAGTAGTGTGATTCCTGGATTGTAGGGTAGGGTAGTTCTATTTTTAACTTTTTGAGGAACCTCCATACTGTTTTCCAGAGTGACTGCACCAGTTTGCATTCCCAGGAATAGTACTAGAGGGTTCCTTTTTCTCCACATCCTCACCAACACCTGTTATTTCTTATACTTTTTATTTTATCCATTCTGACAGGTGTGAAATGATATCTTACTATAGTTTTGATTTGCATTTCTCTGATGATGAGTGATGTTGTGCATCTTCTCATAGGTCTGTTGGTTATCTGTATGTCTTTGGAGAAATGTCTGTTCATATCCTCTGCCCATTTTTATTGGAGTGTGTGTGTGTGTGTGTGTGTGTGTGTGTGTCTTGAGTTGTATGAGTTCTTTCTGTATTTTTGGATACTAATTCTATATTAGTAGATATGTCATCTGCAGATGCCTTCCCCCATTCAGAAAGTGTCTTTTAGTTTTGTTGCCTGTTTTCTTCACTGTGCAGAAGCTCTTTAGTTTGATGTTGTCCCAGTATTTTATTTTTGCACTTATTTCCCTTGCCTCAGGAGGCATATCTAGAAAAATGTTGCTGTGGCCAGTGTCATGGAAATTGCTGCCTATGCTCTCTTCAGGGATTTTTATAGTTTCACATTTGTGCCTTTATTCCATTTTGTGTTTACTTTTGTGTATGGTGTAAGAAAGGGGTCCAGTTTCATTCTGCACGTTGCTGTCCAATTTTCCCAACACCATTTGTTGAAGAGACTTATCTTTTTCCCATTGGATATTTGTTTCTCTCTTGTCATTTTTGAGCAGTATAATCCTATGATAAGGTGTTAAAAATGTCAACAAAAATAGTGAGATTGGTGTTTAGAAATATCAGGGATGCATTTCTGAATGTTACTAAAATGGTATTCAAAAGACATTGCAATAGCTCTCAGATGTTTTGTGGGGTGTGCATGAAACGAAATACTTCTCAGCTGTATGAAGGGATAAACTCCTGATACATAAATAGCAAAGATTCATCTACAAAACGTGGGCTGAGAGAAGCTAGACATAGAAGAATACATTCTGTATGATTCCTTTTATATGAAATTCTAGAATATGCAGAACTGATTTAGTGATAGAAATCAGAACAGAGGTTGCCTCTTGGTGGTGGGGGGGTTGTGGGTATGGGAATTGGTTAGAAAGGGGTACGAGGAACTTCCTGTGATGTTGCAAATACTCTGTACATACTCGATTGCAAGTATGTTGATATTTGTCAGAATTCGGTGACCCGTACATGGGATTTGTACATTATACTGTATATGAAATTCAGATGTGACATCATGAATACATGTATTATAATCATTAAATCATAAATCCCACATTTTGAACATTTGTCACTGAAGAGAAACTTAAGGCTCTACTTGTGATTTGGAAGGCAGAGGAAGAATTGCTAAGTTTTTACTCTAATCTGCCTGGTGCGTGAGTGACCCATGGTTCGGATTTCGGCAGCCAGCACACCGAAGGGAGAGTGGCCGTGTGAATCCCCGAGCGATGCTCAGTTCCTGAGGAGCTTAGTCGAAATGACCCACAGACTGGGAATATTGAGAATACAAAGAGGTGGTGGCTTTTAAATCACATTTGAAGCTCAGACTATTAGAAGATAACCCTTTTTTATTTTTTTTTAAAGATTTTATTTATTTATTTATTTCTTTATTTGACAGAGAGAGAGAAAGAGAGAGAGAGAGATCATAAGTAGACAGAGAGGCAGGCAGAGAGAGAGGGAAGCAGGCTCCCTGCTGAGCAGAGAGCCCGATGTGGGGCTCGATCCCAGGACCTTGGGATCATGACCTGAGCTGAAGGCAGAGGCTTAACCCACTGAGCCACCCAGGCTCTTTTTTAAAATATCCTTTTTAAAAAAGATTTTTTATTTATTCCAAAGAGAGCGTGAGTGAAAGAGCGAGAGAGAGAGAGAGAGGGAGAGAAGCATGAGCAGGGGGGAGAGGCAGAAGGAGAAGCCGACTCCACTGTGAGCAGGGAGCCTGACGTGGGGCTCAGAACTGTGGGATCGTGACCCGAGCCGAAGGCAGATGCTGTACCCACTGAACCACCAGGCGCCCCACCCCTTTTATCTATTTATTTATTTTTTAAAATTTTCTGAGAAGTGTGTTAAGAGCCAAGATAGCACAAATACAGTGGGTTGGTGTGAAAGTCTGGGCTGGGAGATGGATTGTGAGCGTGGTTGGAAGAATGGCTGAGTGGTGTGTGAATGTGTTCGTGAGGAAGGAAGAGCCCCTGTGCGGGAGAGTCAGGCTGGGGGGAAGGGGTGTGGTCTGTGGCTCCAGGGCACTGGTGGCCGGAAGTCGCCAGAGCTGCCGTGGGAGACAGGGCGAGTCTGGTCTGTGGCTCAGTGTTCCGTGGCTGACGCACCAGGGCTAGCCCAGGGCAGGGGAGGGAGGGCGGAGGTTGCCGGGCCAGTGTGGGCCGCCATGGGTCCAGGGCTGGGAGTCAGGGGCTTGCCTGTTTGACATCTGCATGTGAAAGCCAGGAATCCAGACAGTGCTGCTATCTTCTGGTTCAAAGTGATTCACTTACTCTGATGTTCAGCATATTGAAAGAATAAATAGTGATTTCTACTTTTATTACTTAGGCTAAGAGTGATATGTGTGTACTCATTTTGGAGGTAAGAAAATATGGTTTTAGTTCATGCTACCTAATTTACCCAGTAATGTTCATCAGTATATATCCATTTATTTTTTTTTTTCTTAATTCAGGAAATACAGCAGCGGCATGGATTAGCCAATTCCATCTCTTCGTACCTTATTAAGCCAGTTCAGCGAATAACAAAGTATCAGCTTCTTTTAAAAGTATGTATGAAGCATTTTCTACCTGCAAAATTTTGTGAACTGTGCATTATTATTTTGACATTTTTTCTCTCTGTTTATGTAAAATACCCTGAATTTTTAAAATAACACCTAGCCAATTAATTTTTTTTAATGTATTGTCATTTGTTACCCTGATCAGTTTCTCAGTGCAGCAGGTAAATAAGATTCTATTCCTTGATTAGGCACCTGAACTTTGATGACTGACCCTGGTCCCTAACATACACTGAGAAAAGAGATTGTGAAGTTTAGATCACGTGGTACCTGTGTCCCAGGCTGGCTTGCTGACCATGGGCCGCCCACTGTGCTCTGTGCTCTGCGTGTATTAAGTTCACCTGGTCTGCAGGTCTGAAAGTGAGCATGTGAGGGGGAGGGCTGTGCCCGCCATCATCACTGGGTCGCTGGCATCTGGGCTCCTCTCTAAACCCACGTGGGGCCGGGGCTCAGGTAGCTCACCCACAGCAAGCGTCCTCCCTGTGACATGTAGTCACATGTCACACACTTATTTATGGAGCGTGTTGTTCACACACATCCCAAGTATTTGAATCAAACTGACCTCTACGTTCTCTTGGTTATAAATGGTGAATGAAAGTCATCCTGTAACTCCGTACGCTGGAGGGTTGTGATCATTTTGCAATATATACAAATAACGAATCTTTATGTCATACTGTTGAAACTAACATAATGGTGTGTGTCAATTATACCTCAAAAAAAAAAACCCATTTCTAATAATCTTAAGGATTTAACAGTAGAATGGGAGAGGAAACTTGGAATTTGTGATCATTGTCACAGAATGCATCGTATAAATCGATGTACATTTTCTTGACTACAAGAATAAGAATCTACCAGCTCTACCTAATGATATGTGTGCTATTTACATGGCTGGGGAATATTATCAGGCATGAGAATGAGCTACCTGCCTCATCCTGGGATCCCTGTTTTGTGAATCTGACTGTCGCTGGTGCTGCCCTAGCACAGCAGTAGGAGGTAATGTTGTAATTTTACCAGATAGAAAAGAAGTTCAGAGATGGAGTTATGAAATCCTGAAACACTTTCTCTTTCTGTTAATGAGAAAACTCCAGAAACGGAAGTGGCCATATTCTTTTGTTAAAGCAATACCATCATGGGACATTTCTGTTGGGAAAGCTCTTTTGCACTTTTGTATCAAAATCCTATTAAGTGCTTTTATGGCCCTCACTGCAGCCATATGAGTTTGCCATGAACCTAGAAGTCAGGAGGTTAAGTTGTTTATATTCACATTAGCCCTCTGCTTTTTACTTCTGCAAAGGCTGTGTACCTCTTGGTGTCCTCAGGATTTAAGAATTTTGTCTTTAGCATGTGTTTCCACTAAAAATCTCTTTTCCAGTGACCTCACATCTAGTTAAATCACCATTAAAGTGGGACTTTAATTTATGAACCTCACGTTATTCTGCCCAGGGGTTCTTCAGCAGAATAGTAATAAGCTCTGTTGAGCTCCCCAACGAGAAGTGTTTTCTGCCAGTTAGGTTAATTTCTGCACATAGCATTCTTAAGCACTTTTTTTCTTGCCAAGCTCTTTAGAATAATAGGTTAAAAACCATCTGGTCACGAGTGAAAGTGCTTGTCTGGTGCCAAATTGCTCTAAAACTATCCAGTATGAGACCAGAGCTGCCTGCAGTGCCCTGTCTCTCTCAGGGACTGCTAGGACCCAGCAAGTGCTGGTACTATTACTATCACCATTCATATGCTGGTAAGAAAATATCCTGGAGCCTGCCAGAACACGCGTTTATTGTCCTTGTCACCCTTCCTTTAATAGCAGATGTTCCTCCAAGTGCATCTGAAATGGAATCACACTCAGGGAAGTGTGATCGGATCACTCGCACCATGCTAACCGTCCTGTGCACAAGGGCGCACATAGCATGTGACTGTGGATACCGGGAGGTCCGGGCTGGGGGCGGCGTTAACAGCACGGAAGCATTCACGATCACACGGGGGTGCTCGGTGCACTCTGCCATGACCTTCAGATAAAACCAGTAGCTGATTATGCTTTGCTGTGCTAATTATTTTTTTTATTTTATTATTTTTGAGGCTTGGTAGTTAATGTGTACACTGATTTTGTCTTAAACTGTGACTGCATCTGGTTTCCTCTGATCTGAAGAAGCATCCTGAGTTGGGCCGGACAGATCCTTCCATCCATAAAGAGGCAGGGATTCATTTTGAGACTATGTGCCCAGCTGACCGTGGTCTGTTGGTCTCTTGAAACTCAGGGATTCTTCATGGACTTTTTTTCTGCAAAGATCTTGTTGGCAAAGCTTTTGGCCTTTGGATGGTTCATGGTATTGGTCTCTTACAGGAGCTACTCACTTGCTGTGAGGAAGGAAAAGGGGAGATAAAAGATGGCCTCGAGGTGATGCTCAGTGTGCCAAAGCGAGCCAACGACGCCATGCACCTCAGCATGCTGGAAGGTACGAGGCTCTGCGCGTCCTCGACAAGCATCTGCACACGTGCTGCTGACACTGTGTATGGGGGGGCTCTCCCATACCCTGAAACTCTTGGCTTTGTGCCTCTGTGTTCTGTTAGGAGTTAAGAGTTTAGATGTGAATACCTTTTTTTTTTTTTTTTTTTTTTTTTAAAGATTTATTTGTTAGAGCGCGAGTGTGCAGGCACAAGGCAGGGGAGAGGTAAAGAGCAGGGGAAGAGAGAGAATCCTCCAGCTGATTCCCTGCCAAGTATGGAGCCCCACGTAGGGCTCAGTCTTATAGCCCTGAGATCACGACCTGAGCTGAAATCAAGAGTCAGATGCTTAACCGACTGCACCACCCAGGTGCCCCAAGGACCTCCTTTTTTAAAAGAACTGGTTTCATTGCTTCCCCTTAGTTTCACGAAGTGCTTCAGTCTCATTAAGAGCACGCCCTTGTCCATCATCTGGAGAACAGGCTGTCCACTCTCCCGGACCCCGGTAGCACCATGTGTCACTTGTTTTAGGCAATCAGGTGTCCACAGTAGATGGATGGATGGATGGAAGGACAGCAAGATCAGCCCCCTGTGATTATAAAATCCTTTAAAAGCTTGCTGTTTCCCTATATCTGTATCCACTGTATCACTTGCAAGAGCCTCGAACATGGCGGTATGTGACACGGCGGTGTGTAATGTGGTGAAGAGGGAGCAGAGAAATGAAACACCTTGCAAGTGAACTTTCCATGGATGCTTGTGTTTAAAAAGGCTCTTTCAGTGTTACAGAGCTTAACTCCTATTATCAGGTACACAATTATGTACAAGAAGTAATCCTTCCCCAAATGCTTTTTCTAGCCTGCGTCTTACCAGTAGTGTTGAGCAGTGTAACCGGTTGGGGCAGAGGTGCTGCTGTTTGCAGTAGACACGCAGAAGTCAGAGGCCAGGTGGGGTAGCTTTTCCTGTCTCTGATGTGAGACCCTGAGTCGTGCGGCAGCCCTTCTTGGCATCATCAAGGACTCAGGTTCTGTTCTCTGTACTTTCTCTCCACTGCTTAAATGTTGTTTGCTTGGGAAGGTTTGGGACATGGCAAGACCATGGGGAACGTTCCATCCAGCAGAAAGAAAGTGGGGAAAGAGGGCAGGGAAGGAGCAGCTGCTGGAAGGGCAGAAACGAGGAATTGTACACAAGACAGCCCCACATGGCCTGAGCTTGGCCATATGCTGTCCCAGCGCCACAGGGGCAGAAATGCAGGGCCTGTCTGAGCAACCACAGAGGAAGGTTCTCTCTGGAGAAGGAGGAGAGAGCCGTAGTCAAGGGAGAACTAGCAGCCCCTGCCCCAGAAACCAGCCACTTCCTGCAGCCTGGTCGCTGGAAGTCCATACAGTGGGCCACTTCCAGGAAGAGTTGAGCAGAGCGAAAGCCACTCCGTGGCCAGAGTGTGACTGATTCACAGGAAGAATTTTGCAGAGATGGGAGAACTGACGAAGGAAGGCCAGACCAGAGCCCTGTGGAAAGGCTGGGACTATAGTGGAATGTCCAGGAGGGTGTTCTGGGCTGAAGAGGCAGAGGATCAGGCCACAGCCTGGGAGTAGGCAGTGGCCTGGGGGAAAGTCCGTGGACCACTCTGGGCCAGGGGAGGAGGAGGACTGTGTGATGGAATGCCATGAGTGAAGGCCGAGGAAAAGTAGGGAGTTCATTCAAATCTCAGATGGTGTGAATGCCACCCGAAGCAGATTGAGGTGAAGGAATAAAGCCATGAGGAAGCACTAGCTTTTTTTTTTTTCCTTCCTTTTTGAGCAAGGGAAAATATATGCAAAATCATGTTTTAGGAAGAATTATCCTTCGTCAGGTGGGATCAGTGCAGGGAAACTGTAATGGGGGCCCAGAAAGGGAACTCTAATCTGTGATGTAATTGTTGGGCATTGAAGAGATGTTTAAATTGTCACAATGCTGTCCTGTGCATCATTTTTTATTTTCTTTCAAATTGATTGTGCCTCTTTGTCTTTGTTTTGTAGGGTTTGATGAAAATATTGAGTCTCAGGGAGAACTCATCCTGCAGGAATCCTTCCAAGTATGGGACCCAAAAACCTTAATTCGAAAGGGTCGAGAACGGCATCTCTTCCTTTTTGAAATGTCCTTAGTATTTAGTAAAGAAGTGAAAGATTCCAGTGGCAGAAGCAAGTACCTTTATAAAAGCAAATTGTTTGTAAGTATCAGCATTCAGAATTGTTAATTTAAAGGTAACAGACTTGCAAATCTTATTGTAGGCAGAAAAAAAAAAGCACCATTGCTTTCAATTTAACCTCCCGAACTGCCCTAAAATGTGGAACTTTAGAATTGTTAGGTTTTCATCTTCTGCAGTGAAAATCTCTGACGATCTGGAGTCCACTAGAGGGAGCTCATGGGTTTTAGCTTCGCTAGACTGAGGAAACCTGCTTTTTCTAAATTCCATAGACTCTGAGGATGAGAAAACACTTTTTAAGTGAATTTAGATTTACCTCTTATGTGCCCAAACCAGCTTTACAAATAAATTGGTCATATGAGTCTACGATTAAGTTCTCATATCATTCTGATTAATTTTCCTTTCACCAATGTTGGAAGATACGTTAAGCAGCCTTCCTGGGTGGCTGGCTGTAGGCTTTTAATCTGGGGTGAATTTTTCTTTCAATAAAGGTAAGTGTGTGGAAAATAAATAAGTAAATTTAGGGTTCTTTACACTAACAAAGTATGGTTAATAGAGAAAATATACATATGCAAAAATAGTTCTAAAGATCCACTATCCCATCTGTGCAGAGAGCACTCCCTACCCTTGAGTGCTGGGTGCATACTGTGTGCATTTGAATTCTTTTTTAACTTGTGAGTGTACTTTCTGCCAAAAGAATATAGCTGATGCCTTTTTTTCCGACAAATAACAAGTCTCTGTGTAAAACCACATGCTGACTCTCCGAGAAGCCTCAAGCAGGTGTCCTCCTCAGGGTCCGCTGTGTTTCTGTGTTCCCCTCGTGGGAATACCTTGGGCAGTCATCACAGAACCGCTGGACAGGGTCAGGCAGGGGGAGGATTGGGCAAAACTAATGAAAAATCACTGTCTGAGGAAAGAATAGGAAATGTATAGAATTTGGTTTCTTCTTTACACAAGATATGACAGATCACTTATAAATATTGGTAGATATTTGGAATTTGGACAACATCTACATTATGTATTTTTATGGTATCCATATATTAATCAAGTTCCCAAAGTAATAAAATACTACCAATCTAGAAATCATCTTTAATAATAATTTGGAATTTGCAAGTTTAAACTAATGGCTTTCATACCATTTTCTTTGGCTTATATCCTGTCTGAGATTGTCTTTTGGCTCACAGCCCACCTTACATCATTTTAGATCATATTGTAACTGGAAAGAAAAAATGCAGCATTGCTGGCTAGTAATTTCACTAGCTGGCTTTAATCTATCCTCAGAGACCAAGCTAGTCTGTTTTAGAAGCTGATACATCTTCATTTAATTTATCTTTCAAAAGTTAAGGTTCCCTCAGAGGCCACCATTATGAATCACTTCCTTTGCTGGAGGGGGGAAACACATGAGGGTGAACTTGACTATGAGGGAGGGACTGAAGATGTTGACCTTCACCTCTGCTCTTCCACGTGCTCCCATCACAACTGCACATTTCACAGAGAGAAATTTTGTCTCTTAGCCCTTAAAATTATTGGCAAAATACTAAAAGTTAATGCTCTTGATGAACAAATCGGGAAATAACTGTGAAGACATTATGTGCCTTCTGCGAAGCTACTCCACTCATGCCGAAAATGCATGGCGGGAGCTCCTTTGCAACTCAGACTGATTCGGTTTGTTGTTTATGAGTTGAAAATGGTCAACTCTTTGATTTTCCAGGTAAGGGGATTTTTAGATATTTTGGTTTCCTTCCTCTGGATTTGCTGGTTGACCCTCATCAGGATCTCCAGTAGATGCGCACAGGGGAAGTAGATGGGATGCAACCAATCATGGCGGCCTGAGAACAAAATTTTCTCATTTTAACTGCAGTAAGATGGGAGACTTACCCGTCAGCGTAAACAAACTACGTTGTTATAACCTGGCGTGACCACAAGCCGCCAAAAACCATTTTCTTGGTCTTTGTTCTATATCCTGCTGGAATCTTACAATTATCTAATTATGTAATTACCTTTTTATCCAGACCTCAGAGTTGGGTGTCACGGAACACGTTGAAGGAGATCCTTGCAAATTTGCACTGTGGGTGGGGAGGACGCCGACCTCAGATAATAAAATTGTCCTTAAGGTATGTTCATTTGAAGCTTGGGAATGTGCTATG
Source organism: Mellivora capensis (assembly GCA_004024625.1). NCBI lineage: Eukaryota > Metazoa > Chordata > Mammalia > Carnivora > Mustelidae > Mellivora > Mellivora capensis. The sequence continues at coordinate 80,791 of PISX010004631.1, read as the reverse complement.
GGACAAGTTTATTGTGTTGTTTTTTTTTTCTTGTTGAAATATATTGGTGTTCATATGCTTTTATTTGCTCTTTTTGTGTTCTCTCGAGATTGGTGATTATCACAAAAAGAATAATAGAATAAATTCAGTTTGGTACTCTAGTGATAAAATGCCTTGAGGTAAACTTTTGCTCTTCTACGGTAAAGGTCAGATGCAGAGAAATCTCTTTAAACTTCTCCCATTCTTTCTGTCTGAAAAAGAATTAGTCGATTCCATCAGAGGTGCAGGAAGTTGAGGTACGGGAGGAAGGACATGTGGATCAACAGCTCTCACCGCACACTTCGTCCAGTCTCCAAAAGCAAATAGGCACCTGATGAGTTTGTGAAGACCTTGTACCATTCCAGGGCTGAATGTGCCAAGTCTTCATGGGGTCCCAGGCTCTTTGGCTTTCTGGTTAAGGGGCAGAGAAAAAAGGAAGATAATGATCAGTTACAAGGGTTGATAATATTATGATTCAAAGTGTTCAAAAACACTAAGGGTGCTTTTGGGGGGTATATATTGGGATGGGGGAGGAATATATGTTTGAATATTTGACTTGAACTCTGCCTCCATTGTACCCAAGGAAAAACACGGGGCTCTGAGGTGTCTTGTGTACTCCCTCCTGTGTTTGAGAAAATACAGATGGAACTGTCTTTTTTAGCTATCTGGGAAGGCCATAAGTGATTTTGGGATGTTTTGTGGAAGATGTTGCTGAAGATTTGTACAATATTGGGATATGAGCCAAAAGCTTAATGGGACTCTGGTGTATGAACTTGCATGCCAGGGATTCTGTCTCATACATTCCTTTTAATCTCTCACCAGTATTTCCAGCAACTATGAATTTCTCATCGGTACCTTGCTCTTAAAGAATTTGTACTTTAATGGAAGCCATTGTGTTTCTAAGATCTTTATTCCCATGGAAATGATGGATTGTTTTGCAATGAATATATATGATTACCAACCCAGTGTGTTCTTGTTAGTATTGGCATAAAGCCCTATAAAATAGAAATTGCACTGATAGCTAAATATTAGATAATGGAACTTTCCTAAGCCATAAAATTTTAAAGTATACTCAAAACCGTAAAACTTCCAACTCATAGTAAGCATTTATCCAGATTAGCTGTCCTCATTCAGTTTAGAGATTACTTTGTGGTGGTGGAGCTGGAGTTGGAGAAGGTGGAGGTGGAAATGCCAGCTAAGATGGAGATGATGATGGAGGCAGGGATTGAGGTGGTGGGGATGGTGGTGGAGGTGGTGGTAGAAGTGGTGGGAGAGGTGGTTGAGATGGAGATGGTGGTTGGAATGGAAGTGGTGGTGGAGATGATGGAGGAGGTGGTTGAGATGGAGGTGATGGTGGTGGAGGTAGTGGTGGAAGTGGTGGAGATGTAGGTGGTGGAGATGATGGAGGAGATGGTTGAGATGGAGATGGTGGGGGGGAGGTGTTTGGGATGGAAGTGGTGGTGGTAGAGATGGAGATGGTTGTGGTGGAAATGATGGGGGAGGTGGTTGAGATGGAGATGATGGTGGAAGTGATGGTGCTGGAGGTGGTGGTGAAGTGGTGGAGATGGAGGTGGTGGTGGCAGGGGAGACAGTGGTGCTGGTAGAGCTGATGATGGTGGTGGAGGAGGTACTGATAGAAATGACAATGATACTGATGGCCTAGTAGTTAGAAAACAAAGCTGTGGTCTTTTTTATGTTGTCCTCTGGAAGGGAGAACATGATTTCCAAATCCTTCCATAAGCAGATAGAGACTGCTAAGAGTCCAAAACAAACTATTCCCATCTCTTAGACAAGTGGGACCTTTTATTTAGTATTTAGCTGGCTTACCTTTCTCTTGTTTTTCTGAAAAATTGGCACGTGTTTTCTTTGTCTAATTTCTTTAAGGTCAGGAGAATTCCTCTCCGTAAATGTAATGATCACTTTACCCTATTAAATCATGAGAATTTCATTTCTTTGTGAACCATATTTAACAGTTTCCTTCAGTTGTCTCTAAACCCTGCCAAATGTTCTTTCTCAGATTCTTCTCTCAGTTTAACCTGAACGCTTGTATCAGGCATTTCAATGCCAGTAGATCTGCAGTTTTCAGAGTTTTGCGCAGAGAGACACTTCTGTTCCCTGCACAGACTCCCCTAGTCCCTGATCCTCCTGCCTCTGGCCCCAGAAGAACTTGGGTTACTGCTTCCCAGTCTCAGGTCTGGGAATGGAGGCCAGAGGCTGCTTTTATCCTTCATTTAGTTCCCTGTTCCTAGCTCTAAGTGACTTTAAAGACACAGCCTCCAGTTAAAACATTTTACATAGGGGAAAGATAGTCCCAACTCTAATTTCCTTTCCCAACGTGGGCCTTGACTTTCTGTTTTTGAAGACAAGGTGCGCCATGAGAAAATGCTCCCTCTCGGTCAGGATCTCAGCTGTAATCCCTCTGACGACTGTTTCAGTCATTTACAGGGAATTGTGCTTATGTCATAGGAGGTTGATGTTTTCCATAAGGAAATTAAAAACTGTTACTAAGCCCCAGAACATGCAAAAAGAAGGAAAAAAAAAAAAAAACAAAAAGAAAGAAAGAAACCTCCTTTGAGGCCAAGAGAAAGGAAAAAAATCTGGAAGGAGTACTGCCCTATGTATTCATTCTGCAAATGCTTATTGAATATCAACTGTGTGTCATTTTCAGAAAATAGTTCTCAAAAGTTGTAATGGTGTTGCCATCTGTGATTGGCAGTAGGTTAACTGGTTTACGCTACTGGTGTGACCAGGGGTAGGTGAAGGCAGAGCTTGGGAGGCCGGGCTCTGACGTCCACATGGATGCCATCTGTCCAGCCTGAGCATTCTGGCTGCTTCCCATGCCAGCCGTGTGACTGTGGGCCCATTTCTGACCCGAAGATAAGGGGGGACCCGCGTCCATAGAGCGCTGGGGCAGCAAGCATGCGTGCAGGCGGGGCTGGTCTGGAAACAGAGTGCAGGGGACGAGGCAGAGGGACATGGGCACCAACGCAGGTGGCTGGGAACCCCCGACCGCTGGTCTTTGCCTGAATTGCTTCAGGGACACTTGGGCTTGGGATTGGCTGCACTTTCATAGTTACCCAGAGCTGCTTACAAGGTTTGCAGGCTGGGGAATGATTGATTATTACAATATTCAGAGATCTGGAGTAACATACGTGCTGTAAGATAAAAATGGTTTTAACTGAAAAATACTCAAAATGGCAAAGTAAACATGGGATGTGGTTGCTGTTCTGCTGGAAAGTTATTTTGAAAACGGGAAACAAGGATGCGGGTGACCTGAGCATGGTTAGTGTGGGTTCTGGAAAGGACTGCTTCCACATCCTGACTGACTCTCACACCTCGTTCAGGCTTCCAGTATCGAAAACAAACAGGACTGGATAAAGCACATCCGCGAAGTAATACAGGAAAGGACTATTCACCTGAAAGGAGCCCTGAAGGAGCCCATTCACATCCCCAAGACGGCGCCGGCTGCGAGGCAGAAGGGGAGGAGGTTAGTGCTGGGGACTCGGGGTAGGTGTGTTTAGTTGGTAGGGAAGGAACAAGGCAGTGTTAACTTACTGTTTTTCAAAGATCATCTTTCTTAAATATTTTGGGGAATTTTTTTTAATACAGTTGATGTGTAACCTCATTCTTAGCAATGAAGTTGCTTTGTCAAGACAAGGACCTCCTTCAGCTTACAGTGAAGGAAGGGCTCTGTGCACGTCCCTTTCTGTTGCCCTTTCCATAGCAAGCGTGAGTCTGGATGCGTATCTAGGTCATGCGTGGGACGGGGACAAGCTACATCCTATCTTAGGTGTTCATGTTTCTCGTTTCTGTGATGGAAATTACCACAACTGTGTCTTATCGTCGTGCACGTTACACGGAGGACGAATGTTGGACACACAGCCCGGCGCGCAGCCAAGGTGGCCTCCTGTCACCGCTCACGCGATGCTGGTGCAGTCACACAGATGGCTCTGTGCCTCTTTGAACAAATCTGTCTCTCCAATGGCTGATAGCTGCCCTCCACCAGTCTTGAGAAATCCAGCAGTCTCAGGAATGAAAACTTTGTTTGCTTCTTCAGGGATGGAGAGGATCTGGATAGCCAGGGCGATGGGAGCAGCCAGCCGGACACAATTTCCATCGCCTCCCGGACGTCTCAGAACACGCTGGACAGTGATAAGGTAAGCTGCAACCAGCACTTTCTTTGGCGGGTGGGTGATGTAGTCTTGGATCTGCTAGGAAGCAGCCTGTTTCTATCTATAAATGACAGTTTGGCACCAACATTTCCAAACAGTTGCTATGTGCTAAGTGGTGCTGGGAGTAGAAGCAGAGACAAAAAGCTGAGGGTGTCGGGGGAAAAGTCTGAGGCTTCAGGAAAAATCGCCTGACCTCCCCAGTGTCATTACACGGTTTTCTGCTGGGTGTTCTAGGGCAGGTGTTTAAGTTGTAACTTTACAGAAGCAGAAGAACCGGCTATTTTAAGTTAAATGCTGCACAGAGCCCAGATGAGAAGCTGCTGTGAATCAGTAGGGGCGCCGGCATCCTCAGGTGGGCCCTGCGGCTCCTCCTGGGAACACAGGTGCAGCAGGTGCAGGAAAGGCACCCCGGAAGGAGCCTGCGCCCGTGCCGACTGCTGGGCAGCCGATCCGGTCGGCAAAACATCCATGTACCTCTCCCTTCTCCAGAAGGGGTGTAGAGCACCTCATGATCTGTCCCGATCGAATCCCAAAACCAACAAAATAAATCAGCAGGAGGATTCGGAATCCAGGCTGACATGAGGCACAGCTAACCACGGTTAGGGTTAGGGTTAGCCAGTTGGGGGACATTCACGTCAGCTAAATAAGTCTTCTGTTCCCACTAAGATGAGCACATGTTCTGTTTCTAAACTGCTAGACCAAATTCTCCAAAAAGGTTATTTGATAGTAAGTAGTGATTTTATTGAGTGTGCCACCGGTTCAGAATTCCTGCGTTTCCCACTATGAGGCAGGCTTCTCTTTCTGCATTTGTCCCGACGAGCGGGTGAGGGGACACGTGGGAGTCTGTTCTTGGCCTGGTGTTTGCACAGCGCATTTGTAGCAGGAAGTGTCCTGACTTCACCGTCCTTTGGAAGCGACTGCTGACCTCAGTGAGGGTCCAGCCTCGGACTGTTTCCAGTGGCAGGTCCCGGAGGCCCAGATGGGGGCGCTTTCCTCACCCAGTTTTGCAGAGGATTCCCGGTGTGAATGCAGGGTCCAGGAGAGAAGGAAGTGGGCTTAAAAATATTGCTTTCCTACGGTGATTTCTCTTAAGATCCTTCTGGCTTGAGTCATTTGTTTTTTCTATTCAGTTTTTTGGGTTCATCAAACTGTAAGTCCTAGAATGTAGAATGGTTGGAGTAATAGGATGGAGAAGAAAAAGTGTCTTGTTTTACTTTGTTCAGAGCCCAGTGGCAAATATGTCTTGCCAGTGGTAGAAATGAGGAAGGAGAGAAAGGACACATCAGGCATCTGGGGTGTAAGAGCAATGTTTCCTGTGGCCACCCACCTTCAGACCCCTCACAGACTCGCCATGGTGGGCATCACCAACCACCAACTGGCCTGTCAGGTCCCAAGTCATGTTCTTTCCAGATACACTCTCATAGAACTGGTCTGGATTTACTCTAGAAATGAGTTTTAAAATTTACTTTGTAGAAATAAGGAATTTGAATGAAATTGCCAAAGAAATAAATAAAAGTAAAAAGTTTTGCTTATCTACCGGGATGTTAGGCTTTTTAAAGAACTGTCTGTTGAGTCTTCTACGTGTGGAGGTAATTCACCGTTTTCTGCTTCCCTCATGTGGTGCCTTCTCTCTGAACATCACTGTGTAGCTCAGAACTCCCTGAGGACCGCTTCTGCAGCTAACAGCTGTTACCCCCGACCTGAGCTGTACAGAGGCTCTCCCGCCGGGCAGCTCCTGGCCTGGCGTTCCCATGACTCCAAGCCACCTGGAAGTAATGACACTCCAGAACTCCTCTTTTACGTGGACCTGGCATGTATTTCCTTAAATACCCCTCCCTGAGATCGTAGGTCCTTGGTAGGTTCAAAAGTACCAAACAGGGATGAGCTGTCTTCCTAAGACCACAGACCTGCAGCGAGTTGCCTTCTTCAGTTCTTGGGTCTGTATTTGGGCTGAGAATAAAGAGCATGTGAGATTTCATGATGGTAACTCAAAATCTGGAGTTTGGAGAGGATGTTCCCATTCAGCCTGATGAGAAAGAAAGAAGGGAAGAGTTTGCTGCCACGCGAATGCCAGGATCTTTGTGTTCTCGGCTTCCAGAAGGCTTTCTTACTGTTGTCTCCCCGCTTATACTTCTAGTAGATATTTCAGGGTCAGTAGATGAGTCAAGAAAATACATCTTGAAGATTAGGAAACTGCATCCTCTTTCGAGTCAGCTTTAGAATGCACTGTTGGACTGAACTCGGCTTAGCCAGAAAACCCCCTCCGGTCCGATGGCTGTAAGTTTTCTTGTCCCCAGGGGTTCTTTCCACCCTGCATATTTCAGGTTTAAGCGGCCTCTGATGACACAGGCAGGTAGGCCTGGCGAGGGAAATTACTTAACCATATTCTGCCTGTTGGGCTTAATTTATGATGCCTGTTGTGAGTTAGTTGTTATCGTGGACTTTGGTTACATTTCAGAATCTGGGTGGGGGGGGATGTTTTCGACTCGGCCTCTTGGAGCGTTCGTAAGGAAAAGTTATGTGCCCAGTGCTGTAGTAATTCTCTACGAGATGCACAGGATGTTTCTGGAAGAGTCTGTTGAGCACCAGGACAGCAATGTCCTGGAGACACCCTCTTCCTGGGGAGCACTGTTCACAGAGCCGGGCACAAACACGTACAGGCCACACGCCTTGTGAGCACAGTTCTTTCTTCAAAAACATCAGTTTTGAAAGACTCCACCCCCTTGTTCCGGGAGTGAGTTTAGCAGCAATTCTTGTCCGTATTCATGGTACTTACGCTGATAAAATGATCTTATAAAAATATAATTCAGAGTCCAAAGAAATCAAATGGTTGCCAGATCCTTATCTCATTCGTCCTGAGCTTGTCTCCCTGAGGTAGGGAGGAGAGTGCTGAGCCAGCCTTCGGGACACTGAGGAGATGAGGGAGGTCGGGTGACCCTCACAGGGCCACCCAGCAGCGGAAAGCTAAAGCCAAGAACAAAATGTGGATTTAATTACCAGCTAGAGTCCAGACCTTATTATTCACATTAGCGCTGGCTATGGAGCTAAATATTTTAGTGTATTAAAGAAGCATTTTTAACCTTTTTCTCTTCTATTTGCCTTATTAGTCTGTGGTTTATTTTATATAACAAAAACTTATAAAGAAAATAGAAAATACGGGAATCAGATACAGGCTTCTCTAGAACAAAGCATCTTGAGGTCAAGAGGAATCACCAAAGCAAGATGAGGGGGCCTGTGGATAAGCTGACCCAAGCCCTCGGGGTTAGTGTGAGCTTTCTTTTACATCGAAGGTAATGCAGTTCTGATTTTTAATGAATGCGAAATTCAATTGAGACTGACACTTGGCATGAACTGCTCTAAGCTTACAATGTGAATCTGAATCCACATATTTAGAATAAATGATTTTATTTACTCTTAATGAAGGTGCTGTAACACTGTGTTGGGGATAGGAGGTTTTATGTAGTTTAAAAAGTCAACCAACTTCCTCTACGAAGTGACATCCTAACGATAGGAACTTGGCTGGATTTATGTAAATTGCAGTGTGCATTTTAAAATGGGGCCAAATTCACATTTTCGAGAAAGGAAACTTGCACTGAGCCTATTTAGGAAATGCCTTCCCACTCCCTTCCAGCCCACCTCCCTGGCATACCGACCACAGAGTGGCCCTGCCAGGAGCCACACGAGCCCTGGTTCTGAGCTCCCGCAGCTTTGGCTCCACACACTCCCCCCGCTGAAGGTGCTGGAAGCAAGAGGGCGCCTTGGCTCCGAGGAGGAGCTCAAGCTGCTGGCCTTGCCAGAGCTCTGAGTCTCCCGGGACCTCATGTCGGTGTGCCCCTGTATGGGCATGACAGGAAGTACTTTCATTTGGAAGCCTTTCTCCAGGGCAGAGTTTTAGTCTCCCCAGCCAGAGTACCCCGGCCACTGCTCGCAGTGGGACAGCAGATGGTTAGGAACGAGGAAGTGCTCGCCAGCCACACCCCTGGGCTCTGCTCCTCCGCAGCCCTGGGCAGTTAGCTCACCTGTCTATGCCTCAGTGTCCTCATCTGTAACTGGGGACAGACAGTACTTAACGACTCACCTCACGGGCTGTGCGTACTGAAAACGTGTGACATGCTGAGAGCAGTGCCGAGCACATACTGGGCACTTAAGAAATCCCAGCTATTGCTATGTCTTCATCAAAAGTGCTGCCTTCTCCCTCATTCTTGGACTTGCCCTTCTTTCCCGGCTGTTGCAGATGGCTGGCTGTCTGTGTCAGCCTCTCTGTCCTTGTATTTGCCCACTCTGGATGGCAGTGGGTTTGGAGCTGTGCTGATTAGGAGTTAGAAGCTGCCCTAAGAATAAACTGCTCAGTGTTAGTGCCTGGACGTAAGCACTTGGGGCGGGGGGGGGGGGGAGCTTAACAGTGAAATGCCCCATACTAAATGGGCAGTCACTGAAGAAGAGGGGGGATTCTTGCTAAAAACCTCTCCCCCCTCCCCGCTCATCTTTAACCCCGCGGAATGAGCTGTACTGTAGCTGCACACATGTAAAATGACTGCACGCTATTCACGGATGTCCGCGCATCACCCGCTGTGGGCCAGCCCAGGACAGGTGCTCCAGGACAGGAATGACCTGGGAGACGAGGCCCCCGCCCCCGCCAGCAGCCTGGGGGATGGAGCGCACCTGGTGTTTGTGTCTTCCTTTTGCTAATCTTTGTTTTCTATTTTCCTAAGTGGCTGTGGTTTTTTGTAACCTTTGACAAGTTTTTTAAGTGCTTTCATAAAACCACAAAGTGGAATGTAGTCTTTGATAATTTTAGTTAATCAGAAAAACAAAATTGTCCACGCTAAAGTAGAATGCCTCAGTTCTTTCTCTTTTCTTTTCCTTTTTTTTTTTCAGTAGGCTCCATGCCCAGCATGGAGCCCAATGCAGGGCCTGAACTCACGACCCTGAGATCAAGACCCTGAGCAGAGATCAAGAGTCAGATACTTAACCAACTGAGCCACCCAGGCGCCCCAGAAAGCCCCAGTTCTAAGAAAAAGCAGATTTTTTTCTTTTTTAAATACAAAGCTTGGGTAGAAATGTAACAACAATGTTTATTAAAATAGTGGTGCACTGAAAAGTGCTTTTTAATGTAAATTTTACAGTACTGATCAAAGTTACTGTTGAAGGTGATGACATAGTTTTGATTTGGACTTGAGCCCAGAGGTTTCTTCTAGTTGCTCTTCCTTCTGGTGAGAAGCCCAGTCACCTGGCCAACTGACTGTCATTTCTTAGCTCTTCCCGTTGGTGTCTCTCCATCAAAGACAAAGAGTCATTTCACATTAACTTTTCTGGATGAAGGATGGTCTTGCTCACTCAGGAAACTCAGCAAACAGGTTTCTTTGGGTGAAAGTGTCCTACGTAGCTTCAGGGTTTCCAGGACCAGGTGACTCCAGGTGACGGTGGTCAGCTGTCTACTTTCCAGCTCTTGTGCCTTTTTCTGTGTGAACCAACTAAACTTCTCGTTCGTTGGCCACCTTCCCTCCATTCCTGTTTGTTCAGCAGGGGCTGGCATCTCTCGTTCTAGTCTGTGAGCGAGGGGAAATGGGATGCTGGTGCAGGTCAGGGTCTGTGAAGCCTTAAAGCCTGATATATAATCACTGTCCTGTCTCCACTGACTTTTTAAAAGTTTGCCTTTTTAGTTGTGGCTTTTAAATTGGGTTTTTTTTTTAATATCTCATTTTCCATTCCACCTCATGTATAACACACTGTCAAGGAGGCCTTGGTTCTAAGAATTATTTTTGTGTCAGAAAACCCAGTGTGTGATCATGTCAGTAAAGAGTGAAGAATTAGCATCCCTGAATACCACACTCAGTATATCTTTTCTGGATAAAATGTTAGGTATGGTAAACTACCGTTTTGGGAAAAAAAAAAAAAATTCACAGATTTCTTTTGCGTGTGTGTGTGCTAAAAGCCATGTAAAATTTACCCTAATGACCATTTGTTGCGTTCTCACAGATTTCTTTCTATATCCTCGATGTGTGAGAGCCCATGGCAGTGGTCCTCTCTAGAACTCAGCCGCAGATCTTGGTGGAGGCTTGCCTTGTGGACGTGGCATTGGGGTTGGGGTGGGCAGGGGCTCTGCTGCCCAGGCTTGGTGAAGTTACACAGTGGGAAGCCTGGGTGGGTGAGAGCCTGGGGCAGGATGCACTTCCTTGGGGAACTCTGGTTCCCAGTGGTGGCCTCTCTCGGAAGTGTGGCCAGTAATGGCGCTGTACTCCCTGATCCCCTTGAACCAAGCGACAGGTCTTTGGTCCACTCGGTGTGAAACCTCCACAAAACCACAGGCCTCTTTTGTGAGGTTTCTGAATGACTGAACCGTGCTGGGCTGTAGGAGGGACTGTTCACAGAGTTGATACACTTTGTTCTTTTGGAGGGAAATGGCTTTTATTGGACCGCAATGCCACTTTCCTTTTGAATTGCTCTCACAAAATTGGCCAGACACCCACCTGCAGCTGACTTGGGTTCTTGAAGTAGAATCATCTGCTGCAGGGGCTGCGTCATCCGCTGTGGCCGTTGTGACGAGCCTGCTCTTCCTCCAGCCGAACCTGCCCCAGAGCTCACCTGGGAGCGCCATCCTTCAAAGCGTGTGTTTGCTTTGGTCTCTCCAGAACTCTGTTCTTGCAACGTCACACTGCCTCATTGTGCACCAGAGAGGGTTGCCCTGAGGAGCGGAGGGCTCCTCAGAAGTCCCCAGCCTGGGGACTCAAACAGTTGAGTCACTGCTCTTAACTGGGTTCAGGTAAAGCAACAATATAACACGCTTTCTCCAGAAAACATTAAAAGTAAAATTCTGTTCTGTGTGGTAATTGTTGAAGATTCAACATACCAGTGACCAGAGATGAGTGTTTCATTCTTTCATTCTTTTGGATGAGCGCCCACAGCTTTTTCACTTTCAGTCTTTCTGGACAGAATTCAGGCAGAGGGACCCTGATTGGGGTCCTATGACTGTCCCCGTGTCTGGGTTGCCGGAGCTCCCCGGACGCCCTCGGTGAGGGACAGGAGGTGGTCTGGTCCTGCGGGAGGCATTTCCTGGCTAGTTTCCATGGTCCATGCACTAAGGCCCAGTCATGACCGTGGTTTTTAGGCACCACAGTTGTTTTTTGAAGGAGAAAAGCAGAAGGATTGGAGGGGAGGAGAGCACCGTCTTCTCACGTGAATTTCGCCAACAGTTAATGTGAGTCGTGGAAGCTGAGATTTTCGTCAGTTGCGATCCTAAACTACATGCATGTGGTCAGGAGCCCTGACGAAGTCCGTAAAACACACAGAAGTGAACAGGGTCCCGTGAAAACGTTCTCAGGGTGCGCTTAGAAGGGAGAAGTGAGTTTTAAACTACATCAGTGGAATGGTAACTCAGCATAGTCATGAAATCGGGTCACTGGTGGTGGAAATAGCATTGAAAACAGGTACAGTCTCAGTCACCCTTCATTATCTGAACTTTTTCTGCTTAGGAATTTAATTCCTAAAAGGCAGTGATAATTTACATTGCTTCCTCAAAATAGTTATTTTAAGTCTTTTATTTTTAAAAGTTTTTTTTTTTAAGTTAGCAAACTGGTTTTAAAGGCAGTTTTTGTAGTGAGTTTAAAATATTCAGATGTGAACCTTGAGATAGAAATCCTCAGGACTTCTGTGCCCCAGAAAGCATCCTTTTAGTCCTCCCTTAAAGATTTGTGGAGGAGATTCTCATGGTAAAGTCAAGCAGATAGGTTGTTTTTTAATGATAATTTTAGCACTATTTGAAAACAGAGTCTTGTAGGAGATTCTGTAAGTTCTCCAAAGTCTTTGAAAAAGAATTTTAACTCAGTATGGGATTCTTTGTCAGAACAGGCTTGATTTTTATTATGCTCTGTCAAGTCCACAGATGTTTCCAATAGTTTCTGATTACTCTGTGAGGGGCTAAGGAATCAGGGCCAGAAATAAAGTCGAGCTTAACGTTCCTTCTTGGGCAGCCCCTTTCTCTCCTTCCCACCCTTCCCCCACCCGCAGAATGCACCACGTGGCTTTGAGCCATCTGAAAAATTAATAAAACGCTCAAGAATGAAGCCAGCAAAGGGCTGGTGATGAGATAATGTGTCTTGAAGTTGTGCTTCCCAGGGCAGGGGGTGGAGAAACCTCCAGGTGGTGTGATGGGCTGGGGGCGTGGGGCGATGGGCAGGGGGTGACAGACTCTCACGGGCAGGTCACTGGTGGTCGTGGGAGAGCTCCAGCAGGCCTGAAGGGGGCCATAGGAAGTGTGGACTCTTCGGGGCCTCAGCACGCTGGACCTCGTGCTGGGACTCCTTCCCTGGTCACGCCTCCCCTGGGGCAGGAAACATTCCTCCTTTTTGTTACAGGGATTAAGCACTTCCATAATGTGGGGTTTCACAGGGAAAATTCTCCAGCCTGGGCCTCTACCTTTAACTTTTTAACGTTAGCATCTTTGATGGTTCACGGAGATGCGTGTAAGATTTAGCATGGGTTTCCCACTGGGGAATGTGTACTGTTTCCGAGGGGATTAAACATTTGTGAGAAATTGCCTTTGTGGCCTAGCTTAGACAGTCCATCTGTTGATATGTGTGCTTTGTTATGGAAGAGTTCTGTTGTGTTCTGCTTTCTGTGGTTGTCTTGTGGACATGTGTTTCTTATTGTAAATATCTAAACTTTCTCTCCAAAGAGAGGCCATTAGAACCGGAGGATAATGAACAGCATAAGGCATGACGGGGGCCCAGGGGGCCGTGAGCCTGTGCAGGAGGCACGGGTTCCCAGGTCTCTTCGAGCGAGGGGGAGCGGTTAGGCCTCTGGAACGAGGCTGCTCCCCAGTTGGAGGCCCGGCCATTCCTTCCACCCACTGGCCACAGCCCAGGCCGCCGACTCTACTGGCCTGTGTGTTCTCCGTGCTGCCACCCTGCAGGGGGACAGAAGGCTGGGCACGTGACACGCTGAACACAGGCAGAGCTAGCTCCGAAGTCACGTTTTATTTCAGAATGGTGACACAATTTATTTAAAAACTGAGTGACGAGGTAGGTGCAGGAGCAGCTTCCCAGAGGGCTTTGCTGGGCGGGCAGAGCTTGAAGCAGACCCAGAGGGGACGTAGGGGCTCCGAGCAGCCAGGATCTCATGCACACAGTGCAGGCAGGACTCACCTCAGGGAAGACACACTCCAGGCTGTGAATCCCACGAGGAGAAGCTGGCGAGCATGCCTGGCAGGGTGGGCTGGGACCCGGCTGTGGGAGCTTTGGACTGCACGCTCAGCAGTTTGGATCTGAGGTCCTTGAAGGGGAGGCTTAGCATTTCAAAAAGGCAACTGCCCGCAGTGCTCACATGGCGTGGAAAGTGGGCCTGGAGTGTGTAAGGAGGCCACCACAAAATCCACGTAACGTGTGGCATGGCGTGGCTGGGCAGAGGAAGGAAGTAACCTGAGAGACGGCCTTAGGCCTATTTGATAGCATTTGGAGCGCAAGAGTTTTTAACTTGGGTAACTTAATTGTGGTACCATCAGCCACCATTGGAAGATAGACAAACTGGGGAGGCGGGTCATGTCCTGGACTGCTTTGGAGGGACACATCCAAGACGATGAGGGGAAAAGTGTCTAGTTGTTATCTGGGGCATCTGCTTGGGGGAGTTCTCGGCATAGAGGGTGTGGTTACGGGGCCACATCGGGCCACAGTGAATGGGCAGCAGAGCTGGAACCACGGGGGCTGCCTGGATTGAAGAGCCAGAAGGGACAGTCCAGAGAGGGGGAGCGGGTTCACAACACTCTCGTGTAGGAGATGTTAATGAGCATGTGTGTATATGAGCTGTCCCCACGTGTGAACGGTCCGAGGGGCAGACTTAGGGGGCCCAGGCCACAGTAAGCAAGTGGCCACGAGAAGGCCACACACCTCTTTTGTAAGCAGAAATCATGGCATGGATGTGTCTTTCTGGAGTTCATGGATACGCTTCAGAGGGCCTAACTTAGTTGATAGTTTTAATGGACAGAAAATGGGAGTGAGCTTAGTGAGAGGAGAGAAGAAGGGAAAGGAGCTTCAGGCCAGAATGCACGTAGCGTGTGGGAAAAAAGCCAGTGTCCACAGAGTGTGTGGGCTGGCATGCTGAAGCACAGTGTGGGCAGGGGTTCTGGAAAGGCCTGGGGATGGGAGCGCCCACTAAGAGGCATCCTGGAGGGCTTCGGAAAGAGAACAAGGCGTGCTCTGCCCATATGTAGGGATCTCGTGGCCTCTTCGGTCTCCCTGCTGTGGGACAGCTCTATGTTGGACCTACGTGGTGTCAAGAGCCCCCATGCTGACAGGGCAGGCTGCTGTGGTGCCAAGTCAGAAGGGAAATTTCAGATAAAACTATCATGTAGCACCCTGTGGTGCAGTGATCCCCTAGTGGCCTTGAAACAGAGGTTTTACAAGGTTGCCCTAGGTTTAAAAGATGATTATTATAGCACATTTTGAGCAGGGAGATAATGTCTCGGGCCCAAAATGATATGGACAGTCATCTGAAAAATTGTATCAGATTCTGACCGTGAAACCCTCAAAAGTCATAACCATATATTAAAACACAAGAAAGTCAATAGCTGCCCATGTAATTCTGAAGGTAAATGAAGGGGCAGCGAAACTGGAGAGCCCTGACTCAGGCTGGGGGCAAGTTAGTGCCCCGACCCCAGGATGTTGCTGGCCCAGGTCAGCCTCCCCCACCGCAGGGGCAGTGATCGGGGCTGGCTGACGTATGTCTCTCCCACCCCAGCTCTCCGGCGGCTGCGAGCTGACAGTGGTGATCCACGACTTTACCGCCTGCAACAGCACGGAGCTGACCATCCGCCGTGGCCAGACCGTGGAGGTTTTGGAGCGGCCCCACGACAAGCCTGACTGGTGTCTGGTGCGGACCACCGACCGGTCCCCTGCTGCAGAGGGCCTGGTTCCCTGCGGCTCTCTGTGCATCGCCCACTCAAGAAGTAGCATGGAAATGGAGGGCATCTTCAACCACAAAGGTAGGAATCCTGAGGCACGGCTGGCTCATGCCTGCTGGAAATGACCCTGGTGCTTCTGTCCCTGTTTCCTTGCAGCCTTGTCCCTCGTGACTCAGGCCGTTATCACTGTGGCTCTGGGCCTTTCTAATCCATCAACAGCTGGAGTAAAAACAAGGATTTCATGTGACGATCAGAAATGATTGCGTCGTTTCCCAAAATGGTATCTGTTTGGAGAATGAGAAGGGGGCTCTTCTCTTTCGGCCAGTGTCACTCATAAATTGAGAACACAGAGCAGGTACCATTCTCCTCCAGGGGAAGAAAGCAGGTAGGGGAGGTGGGATCACATTCAGCTTCTCCTCCATCATGTTTTCACATTGTGGGTTCTTTGGTTTTGTTAGCGTTAAATCCCAGGAATTCGAGCTCCCAGGCCCTGAGTTTAGCCACACCTCCTTTCTCCCCTGTAGAGTATCTCAGAACTCGCCAAAGTGCCTGGGCTCCCCATGCAGCCTTGGGACGGAGCCGGCCCCGAGGGAAAGGGTGGCAGGTTGGGCAGGGCTCAGGAGGATGGCTGCAGCTGTGCTGTGGCTCTGATGACAGGGGCTTCCGAAGGAAGCACTTTTCCCCTGAAATGACGGCCCATTTGAACCAAACCGCATTTGGCATTCCTTGGTGATTCTTTTATTGAAAGGTAATGGTGGCAAGACTGCTTTATGTGTGTGTCCAGATGGGTCAGTCAGGGGCTCCTGGCGGGCGTGCGAGGGCGTGTTTGTCCACAGTGTCCAGCGTGGAAGCCGCCGGACAGGTGTGGGCACACGGCATCGTTCAGAGGCGGTCGGTCTGAGCTGAGATGCTTTGGAGGGGGCGGACATGCGCTAGATTTCAAGAGCTGTGGTGAAAAAGACGTGCACAACTATTTTAGAGCTATGATCGGCTGAAGTGACAATATATCGTGTAGAGTTAAATAAAATGTCTTGTTCGAGTTAATGTCTTATTTCCTGTTTCTTTTTACTTTTGAAAGCTGGCTACTAGAAGGTTCCAAATGGCGTATGCAGGTTGCTGTACGTTTCTGTTAGTGCTGGTTTCCCCTCAGGGAAAAGCAAACTTGAGACTTTAACCCCTCTTGAGAAACATTGGTCATTTACAGCTTCTAGAAAAGTATAGAGTGTGTAGAGTTTATCTGCCTCAAACCATATTATGTCAGTCTCCATCTCTCTGTAACACTGGCAGATGGCAGACTGTTCCAGGTCTGGGACTGTGCAGTTTGTTTTCCTGAGAGAAGATCACTCTGGTCGGCCACATTCCAGTTCTTGTCTGTTAATTTTGGAATATTCTGGTCACTCCCTCCATTTGTCATCTGTGCTCTCCTCGCGTTCTTCATGACCCGTCGTGGGGCCCGTCCTCTGGCTGCCAGGTGCATTGAGCTCATTGCATTGAGCTCAGTGAGGCTGCAGAGGATACAGTTACTGATTAGCTCACCTCATTCATTATGGGCACAAGCCTGGACCAGATCCCTTAGGGCCTGGATGTGACCTGAATGTCACCCCAGTAAGAAACCAGAAGAATTCAGCTATCATTTCTCCAGGGATCCAAACAGAAAGAGAATTTTCCAATTTTGGCCCAAAGCTGAGGTGTGGGCTTTCGTTCCTGGCAAAGCTGTGAGTTTAGAGCAGCATTGGGCCCCCGCCTGCCCCCCTGCCCGCCCCCACCCCCGTGGCCCTTCAGCCCCAGTAGGGGTCTGCGCTGGGCCAGTCCATTGTCAGAGTATTTCCAAAGTTGCTTAATATATTTAAGTCCTTGAGTTGGAATTGAAAATAAAGAACTTTTCCCCTCGAGTTTCTCACACAGAGGAGCCCTGGTGAGCTTAAGCATGCCACAAATAACACTTGTTCGGAAAGATTTCTTTTTATATGTGCCTTCCCCATGGTGTGTTCTTTGCTTCCCGGTGTTCACAATTGTGGGCTAGCTAAGAGGAAAGAACTAGGTATTTGTCACACTTGACTTTGTTCTGGAAAGTTCTTATGGAGGTGGGGTTTTTGCTGGGTTTTAAGTTTAAGTACCAGTTTGTTGCCTGGGCTTTTTGTCTCTTACTCTGTGACACTTCGGCCCCCGAGAAGTTACTCCTTGCCCCCGAGAAACCCCATCACGGTCTTTTTAACAAGAGGGTGTGTCCTTACTCCGTAAACCCTGTTGTGAATTAACAGCTAGTTAGTAGATGAGGGCTTAGAAACCTTCTCCATTTTTAACTTCTTTCCTGCATTTTTACTTTTCCTAGAATGCAAAGAACCTCTTAAGGTTGTCTGTTTGCTTGCAGTGTTGGGACCTGGGCCGTAGATTAGGGGAGGGGAAATCTTCCTTTGAGCTATGGACAGGCCACAGCCAGAGTGTCCTGTCCATGTTCAAGTCCAGGAAATCGGGCAGCAGTGATGAGGTTCTCCACCTAGGAGAAGAGACCTTCGTCAAGTAGGATGAGGATCTGGGAATTAAGTCCAAGAAAAAGACACAGAGACTTAGGAAGCAAGAGGCCACTGCCACCTTGGGAACCAGGACATCTAGATTTGCTTCAGCTCAGCCCACAACCCTTCTTCTTGCCCTTACTTGGAAAGGAGTGCATGCCACCATACTGCTCGTACCTTGGCACACGTGGGGCTGTTAACACCTGTTATGCACATGCATCTCCTACCTGATGTCTCGTGTGCGGTCCCGGACTGGGCTTGAAGGACGCTAGAGTGAGGAGTTACATGTGGCTCCTTCTCTCCAAGAACTTGCTGCCCATCGCTGGTGCATCTCCTCTTGGCCATCCCAGAGAGCAGGTTGTCTCGCCTCTCACATACTTCCAGACTCATGACAGGTACGGAGTTGTCATTATGTATCTGTCTCTAGACAGTTTCTTAAATGCCTTCAGTCTTTACTGCTCTGACCTTCCAGGCAGGAGGCACATTTACTGATTTCTGATTCCAAAATTTTCTCAGCTTTATTGCCTCAATAATTTTTTTATAACTCCCTAGTCCAAAAAACTTAAAATTCTATAAATTTCAAATGTGAAAATCATGCCTGTTAAGGTCAGATGTGTGTTTGGCTGTGAATGATATTTTAAAGATTGTGCTGTGACTGTGAGTGTAAATGCATCATCCGAGAAGGCCCAGTACTAACCGAGAGCACTGCCCAGGTTCGTGCGGTGGTTTTTCAGCGTTGTTAATGTGGGAAATCTGTTGGACAAGGAGAATACTTGGAATCTGTGAGCAATATGTCTCTCTCCTTTCTTTTTTTTTTTTTTTAAGATTTTATTTATTTATTTATTTGACAGAGAGAGACACAGCAAGAGAGGGAACACAAGCAGGGGGAGTGGGAGAGGGAGAAGCAGGCTTCCCGCTGAGCAGAGAGCCCGATGCGGGGCTCGATCCCAGGACCCTGGGATCATGACCCGAGCTGGAGGCAGATGCTTAATGACTGAGCCACCCAGGAGCCTCTCTCTCTTTTCTGTTAATCTTGAGTGGTGTAGGAAGAGGTTAAAAATATAACTTATTTAAAAGGAACAAGACATGTAATTGCTTGATTTGTTTTCCAGTGTGAACACTATTTGTTGAGAAACGCTTTCCGTCTTGGGGGAAAGGCCCGTGGAGGCAGGTTCCTGGGGGAGCAGTCTTTGTAGACGGGTGGTGTGGGTGTTTGATGTTTCATTCCTGCCTCGCTCTGGCCGCCATTCCACATCCTTCCTGGAGTCTCCATCAGAAGTTACATGGACCCTGGGAACATGAAGGTAGAAAAGGATTCGGCAAATCCTCCCGCTCATCCCGTCTTACTTGGGTTTGGGGGTTGTGCCATCTGTGTTACATCAGCATCTGGGGCCGGGGTCTGGACATAGAGACCGTGTCTGCGCCCGGTGAGTCTGACCCTCAGGGGGGACTGACAGGCACGGGTCTCCCTCACTCGCCTGGGGATCACGTATGGATTCACTGCTGAAATCGATGCCATGTAATTATGTCTAATCTCTTAGTAAATCCAAGGGATTTTTCTTTCCTGCTGTCTCAACGTGTAAAACTTGTCACTTTGCTCTGTTCTTTACTTAGTCTTGGTCACAGAAAGTAGACAGGAATATCAGCTGTGTTTATATTCCTTATGAGGCCAGTTCAGAGCGTCCCCTTTCTTATGCTGCTCTGGCTAAGTGACCCAGCTTTCCCCTCTCCTCACAACCCAAGTGACCCTGCGTGATAGCGCTGGAGTGTTTCTCCCCGCGGTCCTGGTGATAGCCCAGCTTGTGCACCTGCCGCGGGGGCACGTGACCGGTGCCGAACCCCGGAGCTGGTGGTGCGCCACATTGGTTTTCCATGTGGTAAAATGCAAATAACATAAAACGTAACTGTCTCAACCAGTGTTCTCTTCAGGGACGTCGAGTTCCTTCACACGCTGTCCCTTCCCCACCGACTGTCTGCCGAAGCTCTGTCCCCCGTGGACACTAACCCCGGTTACCTTCTCCCGGCCCTTGGTAGCCACCGTTCTGCTTTCCGTGTCGAGGACTTTGACCCCTCGAGGGTCCTCCTGCAGTAGTTCTGCCTTTGTGACTGGCTTATTTCACCCAGCACGATGCCCTCAAGCTCATCCGTGTTGTAGCTTGTGTGTCTGAACTCCTGGAGCTGAAAAGAGTCCACTGTGTGTGCAGGCCACGGTTCGTCCCTCCTTCCGTCCACAGTGGACACTGGGGCTGCTTCCCGCTTGCAGTCGTCACGAATAACGCTGCTGTAACCAGGAGTGTTCCGGGGTCTTGAGTCCCCGCTTCTACTGCTGCGGGGAGTGTTCCCAGAAGTGGAGCTGTCCTGTGATTTTTTTTTTTTTTTTTTTAAGATTTCGAGCATGTCCACCGCATTGGGTTACCTTGATCTAAATAACGTATTTCAGACAGACTCTCTTCTCCAGTGCCGCCATCACCGCTGGCCGGCCAGCCCTCCAGGCCCCGGTGCCCCTTCCTCTCTTACTATAGCTGAAGAACAGATCGCGTCAGGCTGCACTCCTCAGACTCCTTCAGTGACTTGCTGTCGCGCAGAGCTTATGTCGCTCAGGAGCCTCGTGCCATACCCGCCCCAGGTGTGCACGCAGCTTCCCCTCTGGCGTCAGGTAACAGGAGGGGTTTGTCTTACTCCCTCGCCCCTACTTGACTTTCTCTGTCGCCTCCTACCAAATAAATGAAAAACCCTAAAGGAAGAAAATAATGTATCCAGTGAGTCTGTGGAGGTGAGGGGAGAACGGAGTAAATTTGAGGGCAGTTAACAGTGTTTCAGCGCAAAGGCTAAGCTGAGGATAACCTGAGACAGTCCCGATGAGATGTACTCAGGGACCAAAGACCCACAGGACACCCACAAGGAAACCCACAGGAACTCACTGCAAGCGCTTTAGAACAGATTTCAGTCCGAACAGTGGGTGCAAATACGGTGCTACACTTAGGAACATGATCCTGCAAGTGTGTGCAACACAGGTTCTCAACAACAGGACTGACGAGGGAGGCGGAGAGCCCTTCCATCACCCTGAGAGGGCACAGAGGGAAGCTATGCAGGGAGGCCTGGGAGGGCGGTGGGCTCCCCAGGAGGCTCCCTCAGCAGGGGTCTGCATGGGTGGTGAGCACAGTTCCTTGTCACCCGCTCTGTCACGGTCTGCCTTACGTCTCTTACTCAATCTGGGTATGTTCCAGAGGCCATTCATCAGAGTTCAGAGAAATGGACATACCTCGCATACCAGAGGCTGCTCTCAGAGTGACTCGTAGTCTCTTAAAATGAATGAGTGAGTGAGCCCAGCGCCATGCCTGGAGGTCAGAGCTCCACGTCTGATTCTCAGGAAACCACTGACCCCAACCCCTATGTGTAGAATTAGGCTGTGTTTCCCTTAAGGGCCAAAACGTAGTGCCTCTGAGCCTCTGTCTTCGGCCTCCCGGCCTCAGCATCGGGGCCCTGTGAGCTGGTGGCCCTGCCTGTTTGTGCGATCCTCAGCTTTGGGGAGAAGCCAGGTCTCTCCCGTGGCCTCAGCTTCCATGTCCCTTCTCCCCATTTGTGGAAGTGAGACCAGGTGACAGGACCTTCGCAGAGGTTTGTGTCGTGGAAAGGAAGGACTCCACAGGCCACCAGTGTGTCCTCTCCCAGGGACTCCGGCCCCACTGCCTGCACTCCCAGTCTGTGCCCATCATCAGCCGCCTCCCCAGCTCAGAGGGCAGGTTGGCGCTGTTTCTCTCAGAATACAGGAGGTGCCAAGATTCCTCACCCCGGGCCACAGCACCCCCCTGGCTCCCAGGGCGGCATCAGCCTAGCACAATACAGCCAACGGAGGGACATCATGTCCTCCTCTCACAGACGTCATGGCCTCGTCCTGTGCTCCCCATTCCCCACCCCAGCAGCCGCCACCCAGAGAAACAGCAGCTCTGCAGAGACTAAGGGGCTTCTCTAGAAATCTCTGTGACCAAAAACAGCTCTGCCATCCGAGGCCTCTTGCATTTCCTCAAGTATATTGGGGATGACTGGGTTTAAATTTGTTCAGCTCACATAGCCTCTTTCCCAAATCATGGGACACTCTGCCCCAAAGATGAATCAAAGTCTCCTACCTCTTATAACTGCCTTTGACTTTCAAGTGACCTAATAAGTTCTCAAAAAAAACCTAGGGCATTAAAACGACCTTAGTGATATGAAAAAATTTAGTTGCCTGTATCGTGATTCTGGTGGATTCAGACGTTTAATGCCAGATTGCCACTGTTAACCAGAAAACACACCCCAGGCATAGACGTGTCAAACCTGTATCTGCTTACACAGTCTTTAAATATATATGTATGATGGAGGCCATATATGCTTTCTCAGAAAATTAGCTTGGAAAAGAACAGTTTTTAGCCTCTGAGAACAGCTGCTAATGTAAATTCCTGTGGGAAGACAAACTGAAGAACATGGGGCCCCACCAAGAACAAAGACGCGGTCCTTCTCCGGAGCGCCGCGGAGCCAGGTGAGGTGATCAGTCCCGGCCCTGTGATTAAGGCTCGTTCACTGCGCAGCATGTAATTACGGAGCCGCACAAGTGGGCCATTACTCTGGGAATGCTTCATGGTGGAGGTATTTTCATGTTCCAACTTCATATTAAAGTGTTTATGGAAACAGGAGAAAACCATGAGCAGGTATTAACACTGTCCATATTAGATGATCACAAAATTATATACATAGCAAAGTCGTAAGCCATGAATGAGAAAACCGTCTTCCCACGCTTGCTTTAAATGGCCATGAGACAGCGTTTAGGGAAAGAAATGTCATCGGGGAGAAGGCTCGCCAGGGAAAATAGGAGCATGCTCTCCTCAGCGGGACACACGGGCTGGGCAGGGAGTGGCCGTGGGGACAAACACGGGTGTCCACGTCCCGCTTTTCCAACCGCCTCCTCTCGGACGTTGGTACATGTCAGACTTTGCCATTTATTAGACAAACTGGGGTTTCTTAAATGTCTCTAATGAGGGGCTGCAGAAGCTGGGGAAAAGTACAGAGAGGATATGTTTGGTGAAAAACCGTTTAAAAATTGCGTGCTGGTTTCCATTAAGCGTTTTGACCGTGAATAAGTCCGCGGTGGGGAAACAGCGTGTCCCGTCAGCTGGGGCTTGCACTTGTCGCCATGATTTATGCAGCCGATCGTGGCTCTGAGGACGCCTGATAAAACAGCACCTAAGAAGCAGGCGCCAGACAAACCCAAGTGTGTTTTGGCTTTTGCCTCTGCGTTCCTTCCTGTGTTCGGAGACGCAGGAGGTGACCTTGTCGTTCTGTTCCCAGCGCTGACTTTCCCATGAGCGGTGAGGATTTTCGTAGCTGGGACTGTAGGTCCTGACAGCCGAGCTGCCACCCCAGGGAGAAGGACAAATGCCTCCCGATGCCCCAGCTGCCTGTGGAGTGGCCATGGGAGCAGGAGTGCACGACAAGAGCTTCCGTACCAGTTCCCAGAACGGGAAACGCTTGCACACAGTTCCCGCTACCCCCCCCCACACAACATTTTCTAAAGAAGAGAAGGAAAACCGATTCTAAAACTCACTTTTGGGCATCTCACATGAGAAATTAAATCGTGACAAGGTGTAAGCTGAGCCGTCTTAGTCCCACAGTCCCATTTGCCATGTACAGAGAACCGCTTTTGTTATAACGTTTCTAACTTCTTCCCATATTTTGTTAGGAAAATACAAACACACGCTTCTTCTTGCCTCCACGTTCTCACATAAAAGGTAGCATATTTTGGCTTTTTTCACTTGGTCAAGCCTAGTAGGAACGACTCCAGATGGGGACGTAGAGACACGCGTTGTTCTGTGTGACTAGCGTGCCATCATCATGTGTGCACGTAGCTTGTCCCGAGTGGTGCCCACATGAGCCACACTGCGGTGTTGGGGGGCCATCACTGTCTCTGCCACACAGGTTTAGCTGTGAGATGGAATGTTCGCAGTCCAGTGGATGGGGGGAAGGGTAAATGCATTTATGGAAAGCAAACTTTTGAAGAAGAATCACCCGAATCATAAATTAACTATAAAAGAAAAAGTTGTGAATGTGCTATACGATGACATTTGCCTTTACCTATCTTTAAATTTTGATGGGAGTCATGATCTTGTGATCTGTACCAAACCCTTTGAGGTCTCTAACATCATTTTACCCACTTACGAAAACAACAACCACAACAACAAAATACCCCTAAAACTGTGCCCTTTGAATAAGGTCACTCTTTAAAATCATACATACCAATGAAATCACAAGTTTCTGTCTCACTCCAGGAGGTGAGATTTTTAATGGATATTTTCCCGCAGAACTCCGTACAGCAGCATACAGTGGAATAGTAATGTAAATAATATTTCACCAATTTCTGTGTTTTTATTCCAGATTCAGACATTTAGGAGTTTGCCACTAAATGTCAAGGGTGGTAGTTTCCAGAGAATAAAGAGCTCTTTGTGATGCCAGTGTTTCGCCTTCCACTTACGCAGAGCCACTTGTGAACCCGCAGCACACCCTCGCCTCTTGAGAAGCACCGGGGCACGGCAGTGCTGTTGTGGGTTCCCTAATGGGCTCTAAAGCCTCCAAGTAATCTCTGTACTTTCTGAAGGATTCAGATCATTCACTAAAATTTCACAGTGAATTTTGAAAGATCCTGTTTTTGAATACCTCCCCTCCTTCCTTCTTTACGGACACCATGGAAGGGTTTCGGAGGGGATGAAAGAGGGGCATGTAGGGCCAGACAGAGTCAGAGAGTTAAGGAGGCTGACGTTTGAAATGTCACCCGGATAGCCAGCGCTGTCCAGGAGGAGCATCCTGGCTCCCCTTCCTGGCATTCTCTGTGGACTGGAGCAGGACCACCCTGGAATCCGCCGAGTTGCTTTAGTGTCTGAGCCATTAAGGGGCATTTTACTGTGGTTTGACTCGCTGTGACAGGGATGCTTTGGACAGCTCGGTCCTTCCACAAGGCTCACGATTCCAGAGGGTCACCATTTTCCCAAAACTTTTCTAACCAAGCTCAGGACAGGGGACCCACCATGTTTACTCTTTGAAGGGCCCTTTCATACATTGAAGAGGACTGTAAACAGACTCGTTTGCCTTGGCTGCATTGCAAGGCAGCTCTGGAATCCTGTACTATTTCTAACTGTCATGTAGCCCTGTGTGTTCTAGTGCATCTTTTCCTTGCCCCGCCCCTTTTCCTGAGTCTGTAGAGCTTTGAATTTACTAGAAGGAAAGAACATTGAAGTGCCGTTCTTAGAGATTAGTTTCCTCCTATCTCAAAAATAATTAGACCATTTCAGTCCTGGGTTATGGGGTAGATTGTTACCAGACAAGGGAGGAGGGGTGTGTTAGTCAGCTCTGGCTACCAAAATACCACAGACTACATGACTTCAGCAGCTGCAGTTTATTTTTTCATAGTTCTGGAAGCTACAACTCCAAGATCAAGGCACCAGCAGGGCTGGTTTCTTCTCAGGCCTCTGACTGGCTTGCAGACGGCCAGCTCCTTGCCACGTCCTCACACGGTCCTCCTGTGTGTGTGCCCTGGTGCCTCTGGGTGTGTCCAACCTTCCTGTTCTTCCAAGGATACTAGTCCGATTAGTACCAACCCTAACAGCTTCGTTTTAACCTAAGGACCTTTTTAAAGACCCTGTCTCCAGCTGGGGTTACATTCCAAGGTACTGTGGCTTGGGACTTCAGCATACAAATTTGGAGGTGGGGGGCACAGTCAGCCCATAGCAAAGGGTACTGTTGGGGCCTTAACAACGAATAGTAGGGATACCTGGGGGGCTCAGTCAGTTGAGCCTGCTGAAATCTGACTTGATTTCAGCAGGTCCTAATCTCAGAGTCATGGGGCTGAGCCCCACATCAGTCAAAATTCTCTCTCCCTGTGCTCTCCCATGCACGCACATGCCCTCGCGCGTGCTCTCCCTCCGTCCCCCCAAAAACCTCACAGTAGTAGCAGATGGGATGTGTTGAGAGCTTGCCGTATGCCCGGCACTGTGCTTGTCTCTACATTTAATCTTCAAGGTACCCCCACGGGCAGTTTATAACATTATCATATAACATTATCCTTTGTATGACGAGAAAATAGAGGCACAGAGACATTAACTGGACCAAGCTTAGTAGGTGTTGGGAAACGGGATTTCAAGAACAGCAGTCAGACTTCCGGGCTCAAGTTCTTAACCACTGTGTGTCCTGTTTCCACATAAGCTGGAAGGAGCCTTCGGTCCAGGGGAGAAGCTGTAGCCTCTAGAGACAAACTCAGTTGCTCCAGGCCAGCCACCATTTGTGGAAGAGCTGATTCCAGAAGCTGGTCTCCAAAGGCCACTACAGCTGAGACTGCTTGCCTTCCTGGAGCTATATTGTACATTCCTAAGAGGCCGAGGCCCCCTCCAGCCATCCCTTTGTCTGAGAAGGCTCCATTTAAACTTTCTCATTTGAATTATGGTAATTCCAGTTGCCTTCCCTCACCCAGAGAAGTCATCTTCGTGGGAATCTTTTTTTCCTTTCCTTTGGGCCACATCTCTCCTCTTCCTTCTCCCCTAGTCAAGACCAGAGCTTTATCCTCTGTGAGCTTTTTGTGAGCAAAGGAATGGAGAAACCATTCCCAAAAGTAAAAATTTTCTCCCCCCCCCGCCCTCACAAAATAATCAAAATCTGCCGCTTGTTTTTTCTTGAAAAATCTGGGGAAGTAAACTTCCTGTCAGGTCTTCTCATCCTCCCCGTCAGTGATTTTTGTGGCCTGCCTCCCACTCACAAGTTTAGCAGAATTGGGACATCAGAGCATGGATTGGCTATCAGGGGTTGGTGACATCACCCTAATTTTTTGAACACTGCTGTTTTGTTATTTTTTAGGGAACTCATTTGTAAGGGTCCCGTCTCACGTTGCCATTTTGCACATAACCCCCAGTGCTGGTGCAGACAGAGAACGTCACAGAGCGAGTTAGAGTGAAACATGAAAAAGGAGCACTTGAATGTGTGTTTTGTTAACATAAGAGAAAAACTCACATCGTTTCTGAAAAGATAGTAAGGAAAGCAATGAAAAGGAGCCTATCGAATTTTTGGCACCCACACAGAGTGTTTGAATCCCTCAATAAAGGTGCTTTTGTGGATGGGCAACTGTGCTCGAAAGCAGCAGGAAATAATGTGCTGAATGGAGCCCTAAGAGCAGGGTTTAGTCATCCCGCCTGCTCCCTCCAGAGCAGGAGGTGTTATCTGTGGGCTCAGAGACTGGACAAAACGCCCTCGGAACAGGAGTATCTTTGTGCATGGAACCTGAGAAGCTCGACCCCGGGGGCGCAGCTGTACCCCAGCCAGCCGCGCGGCCTGCTGTGCAGAGGGGAAATGCCTCCAGGAGGAGCACAGGGCTGGGGTAGGCGGGGCCGGAGGGCAGCCCTGCCTGGGGTTCGGGACCCTCAGGAAGCTGGGCCACAGGAAGCCCCGAGGGTCGTGGCACATGTTTCAAGTCTCAGGAGATGATGGGCAATATTCCTCGGAGTCCCGTCAGTAGAGTTTTTTGACAACAAAATGCCGCTGCGGCTGTCCTGTATTTCCCACCTGCTGCGTTTAGGTCTTGGGGGCCCTTGTCATCCTGGTTTAGCTGCCTAATTGTTTTTTTTAAAGATTTTTATTTATTTACTTGACAGAGATCACAAGTAGGCAGAGAGGCAGGCAGAGAGAGAGGAGGAAACAGGCTCCCCGCTGAGCAGAGAGCCCGATGCGGGGCTCGATCCCAGGACCCTGAGATCATGACCTGAGCCGAAGGCAGTGGCCTAACCCACTGAGCCACCCAGGCGCCCCTAGCTGCCTAATTATTAATGCTGGTTTCCTCTTCTGTTAGAGTGGAAAGCCTTTAGGTAGGCCCTTTGGCTTATCTGAAGTCTAGTTTTATAAATAGCTTTCTGTTACATGTCATTTCAGTCCTGATTTTAAAAACACCATTTGTATATGGCCCCCCCTTTTTTTAAGACCTCCTTCGGCAAAAATGACCTTGCTTCATACTTTTTTTTTTTTTTGGATAGGCCAATAATAGGCACTTGAACATTGAATTTCTTATTTTAAATATTTGAGGAATGGCTATCATGGGAGAGAGATACCTGAAAAGTGATTTTGGGGGAGTGTTTTGACCAAAACAACTTTTCTTTTCAACCAATTTTTTTTTTAAGATTTTGTTTATTTATTTGACAGACAGAAATCACAAGTAGGCACAGAGGCAGGCAGAGAGAGAGAGGAGGAAGCAGGCTCCCTGCAGAGCGGAGAGCCCGAGGTGGGGCTCAATCCCAGGACCCTGGGATCATGACCTGAGCTGAAGGCAGAGGCTTTAACCACTGAGCCACCCAGGCACCCCTCAACCAATTTTAATAAAAGTACCTTTATTGCCATGAGAACGAGATGGTTATATGTTGCTCCACAAATATGCAAGCAAACAATGATTTTATATTCCTCCAGTCTATTTTTTCAATAAACCAGAGATCCTTTATTCACAAGTCATTAGTTGGCCTACAGTGTTTCTTTCCCACAAAATTTCTTCTCTGAATTTGCCGATTTTTCTCTAGTAACTTCTTTCACACCCTCAAGTTCTTTAGCTATTTGTATTTATATACCCATTACACTCAATTTATTTTTAAAAAACTGCTTATTTGGGGGTGCTTGGGTGGTTCAGACGGTGAAATGTCTGCCTTTGGCTCAGGTCCTGATCCCGCATCGGGCTCCCTGTTCAGTGGGAAGCCAGCTGCTCCCTCTCCCACTCCCCCGCTTATGTTTCCTCTCTCTCTAGGTCTCTGTCAAGTAAGTAAATTCTTAAAAGAAAAAAACCAAACTGCTTATTTTGAAGTAAATTTAGATTTATGGAAAAGCCGCAAAAATAGTACAAGGACTATTTGGACCTGGACCCCCTTTACCTAGAACCACCCCCCGCCCAGTGTCACTTGACCCCGATTCAGTGTTCACGAACAGGGGCCTTGATGCAGTGCTGTTAATTACACCACAGCCCTTTCTCAGGGTTTGCTTTTGTCTTTTTTCCTGTCTTCGGATCCATTCCAGGACCCGTGTCATATTTAGTCTTAACAATTTATGGTAGTTCCTCTGCCTTTTTTTCTTTCTTTCTTGACTGTCACACCTTTTTTAATGACCTTGACACTTTTAAGGTATTACCAGTCCTTTATTTTGTAAGTGGTCCCTCACACCCGGCTTCTCTGGTGTTGCTCATGACTGAATGAAGCTCATGGATTTATGGCAAGAATACCACAAAGGGGTGACTTGTGTCCACCCCTGTGGTAGCAGAGGCTCGAGAGGATCCGGACACACCACGTTGCCGATGGTGGTGACCTTGAGGGCCTGGTTAAGGAAGGGACTGCAATGATTGTCCACTATGAAGTCACTGCTTTTGTCTTTGTAATTAATAAGAACCTCGTGGTAGATGTTTTGAAACTATACAAATATCGTTTCCCATCCTGCCTTTACCCGCTCATTTTAACATCAGTGGTTCTCACCTGCTCTGTGCTGTCTTCCTCATTTCCTTAAATGTATTCATTAGGGGCGCCTGCGTGGCTCAGTGGGTTAAGCCTCTGCCCTTGGCTCAGGTCATGATCTCAGGGTCCTGGGATTGAACCCCACATCAGGCTCTCTGCTTGGCAGGGAGCCTGCTTCCTCCTTTCTTTCTCTGCCTGCCTCTCTGCCTACTTTTGATCTCTGTCTGTCAAATAAATAAATAAAATATTAAAAAAGAAAAAAAAAGAAGTCCTTAAATGTATTCATTAGAATTCTGAAAGGAAGAGCTGTCCCTCTGCCTCACTCACTCACTCAGTTACGGACCTCGGTGTGACCTGGATATGTATTTTATTCTCTGGGTCCTCATCCAGGACTATTATTATTTATTTTGTTATTCAGATTAACCCCGGCTTTGGCCATTAGGAGCTCCTTCAGGTTCTCTTCTGTGTACTTCGGACACATCCCATCGTTTTGAGCGTGCTTCCTTGCTTTCTAACAGTACAGCACTTTCCCAGCTCATCTTGTATTTTCCTTGCTGCAGTCCTGGATCAACCATTTCTCCAAAAGTTCTGGTTCCTTCTTATTGGAGAATGATCTTAAAAACTAAGATCTGGGTGCTAGGTATGCTCCATGGCCATAGGGTATCGTGATCTTTGGGTCTTCTCAGCAGACACGTATGTGTACCTATATCCACGTGCACACACACGCCTGCATTCATGCTCTCCGTGTCTCTGAATTCTTGCACATATGTAAAGAAACAGGACTTCAGGTCACACTGAAACCTCCCACCTCCTGGTCAACAACAGAGTTCATTCTAGCCCTTCCCTTCCCCTCACCTGTAACCTTCTGTGACAGTGACACACCTGCGTCTTGTCACTCAAAATACATTTTCGTCATCTAGAAGCCTGTGTTTTTCCTCTTTGGAAAGGGAATATTTTATTTACCTAAAATGACTTGACTCTAAAACACTCAACTCTACCCACTCTTGATGCTGACCCACACCCCTGTGAGACACAAACTTACAGGTCTTGTCTTTGGTTTGTAGCATAGAATCAAAATACCGTTTTTCAGAGCCACTGAGGAAAATTCCTTCCTTTAGTGTGACTACGTTTTCTTTTGTACTATGGCTAGGTCCTTTGTTACTGTGTTTACCTTACATTTTGAGCACATATTTGTACACATCCCAGTCCTAGTTGATCTTGATTTATTTGGGGGCAGGGGGTTGTGAAACACAACCGTGGTGCCGGGAGTCAACAGTCAACCTTCTGACACACAGGTATCTCTCATCTGTTCCTCCCAGTGCCCCTTGCTTTTGGTCCTCACAGACAAACCTTGGGTAAGGTTTTTAAAAGCACCGTCTTGGGCCTTGGAGCTTCTCTTTTCTTTGTGACACTTTTTTTTTTTTTTTAAGATTTTATTTATTTATTTGTCAGAGAGAGAGAGAAAGAGAGCGAGCACAGGCAGACAAAGTGGCCGACAGAGGGAGAAGCAGACTCCCTGCCGAGCAAGGAGCCTGATGTGGGACTCGATCCCAGGACTCTGGGATCATGACCTGAGCCGAAGGCAGCTGCTTAACCACCTGAGCCACCCAGGCATCCCTCTTTGTGACACTTTTTAATTATGTGTCTAGACATCAAATAAATATCAGAGACATATCAGAAATACCAAATGCCTAAGATGGTTTTTTAACCCATGGGTAGTTACATGTCTGTCCCCTAAAAGCCAACATCTCCGTCTGTGCTAGCCTGAGCTCACCACTCCTTTCTTTTCCTACCTGATAGAATTCTCACACTGCAGGCGGCTCACTCCGTGGCCAGACCTCTGACCCCTGCCCCTGCACCCATTCTCCAACTTCTCTGTCGCTTCCGATTTCCTTGCTGGTTGCAGCACATCCTCTCCCCTTCCACAGCAGCTCCCAGGAAACTGAGGTCCCCAGCCTTTATCCTCCCCGCCTTCCCCTTCCCTTTCTCCACCCATGGCTACGGTCCCCACCAAGCTTTTCTGTCCATAGGCTGCCAAGGCCACCCTGGGTCTTTCTGGCCTGAACTTGGTGCAGACTCTTAGAGCAAATTGTGGTCCTACCACCAAGGTAGAAGTCAGTCTTAGAGTTCAGAACCTACTTCTGGGAAGCTTTTGCTCCACGGTTTGGGTTTTCTCCCCCTTGCCTCTGCACCTTGCATTTACCGACACTGACTTCTCAATTGCTTCCTTGCCTGTCTGTCCAGTGGGTTCGATTATCACTCCTTATAGGTAGGAGTCACCCAGTGCCTTTAATATAGTTTATCTTTACATACTTTATAAAGGGCCATGTTACCTACTAAACACTCTGTAATAAGCTCACACTTCCACAGACAGAAGGAAGGAGGGGATGAGAAGGCTTCCTTCCTTTATTCCCCTACCCCTTTTATGTTATGTTTCTCTTGCAGACGTGAACTCAACAGTTGAAGAAGACAGTTACTGGGGAAATGTCACATGTATCTTAGCCAAAATTGTTGTATCTGTTTTTAAGCATCATTCCCTTCCTCTGTAGCAGAGAACATATATTACCCATAAAGTAATTAATTTCCCTTGACAGCTCTTTTTTTAAAATTAATAGCCCTTGCTTGGCAGCCTGTGTTTTTGGAAAGAGACAAAGTGAAATATTTAATAAAGACTGTAGTAAATGAAACCTTAGAATGTCAGTTAACTTGATTTCCTTTAGGACATAATTTTTACTGCTTTTTTTTTTTTTTTTTTGCCAATAAGAAAGAAGGTTATTTATTCAGTAATAGAGTTTTCTTTCATAAAAAGTGCTCTGTGCAGAGTTCTGCCTCTTGCTTGGTCCTGGCATGAGTACGCCATCTGGATCTATCATGGGGAAAAACAACCTTGGGCTTTGCTTTTGGTCTTTTGAGAAGAATATGAGACAAATCCTACTTTGTGGCAGTTTGTTTTGGGGAGGTGTTAACAAGTGCTCAAGACAGCTTTCTTTGGGTGACTTGAATTTATTCTTTTTTTTTTTTGTAGTTGTGAATTGTATTAAACTGAGAAACTAGAAGTCTATGCTATTTTCACATTTTTTTACTCTGAGAGTTCTCAAAATTTACTTCGCAACTAATGTGGGCAGGGGGGAGGGAGAACACAAGTTTAACTCTTAAGGAGCTAAAAAGGAACATTTTCTCTTAGCAAACAATAAAACAACACAACATCATTGATGCTATTAGGGTAAATAGAGAGAGAAGAATTATTAATAACTCAGGAAGGCAGGGTGTGATTTTGTTACATACAAGCTTCAACAAGTAATACCCCTTCAGGAAATGTTTAAGTAACTGAGGGGCACATTACAGTTTGAGATGTGGGAAGAATATTCCAGGTGCCTGCCTTAAAGCAGGAGATGGGCCATCACAGTACAGTTTGGAGAGCACTCTGTGCACTCCTTGAATTCATGAGAAACAGGAGAGTGCATACACTTCCGCTGAAGTTGCAAAGTCAGACTTTATGACTGTTAAACAGTGGACTGTCACCCGCGAAGCCATCGTGCTGGGTGAGACAAGGGAGGGACCCCAGGGAAACTCTCAAGGAAAATAGTAGGACCTGACTCAGGCTAAAGAAAATACCCAGTTTCCAAAAAGGACCAAAATGAGCTTTTAAGATGCTTTCCTAAAAACGTCTTTACGAATCGCAAGTAAAGATGCTTATTTTCACTGGGCTGGCCGCTGCTTGTGCCGAGGAAGGAAGATATGTTTCTAATAAGCGAGGAGAGGCATTTTAGCACAGTGATGTCACCAGTTGGCTAGGGACCGAATTGCATTGCGTTTCTTTCTGTTATCAAGTCACATCAGGAGGCACTATTTGTTCTGTGCCTCAGAGAAGCTCCTCCGTCCAAACGTGCACAAAGCCCGAGTCGGAGGGCCCGCGTGGGGAGGGCGGCCGTCCCCCGACATTACAGCGTCAGGAAATCGCCGCTCTGGCTCACGCAGGAGACGAGAGACATCTGGCTCCCAGCGCACCCGCAGAATTTTCTTGAGCTCCAATTAGAGGCACTGTGGTAGGCTGTAATCCAGCGCGCCTGGATATTCCCACATGTGAAACCCCACAGTAAAGCAGTGCTCAGAAGACAGGCAGAGGGGCGGCCGGCCCTGGGAGCTGCGCCCACCGAGCATGGCCTGGCCCGCGGGCCGCATGCTCCCCGCCCCGGCCCGCTGCGCCGGCTTCTGAGTGCCCGCCTCGGCCGCAGCGGGGGTGACTGCGGCTGCCTGTGGGGACAGACAGGGTGGCAGCTCCGAGCCTGCAGCCTGCCGCCCGCTCAGTGCCCACCATGCCCAACGGAATCAAGCCCGTCGAGGCGCTGGACTCGCTCTCCGCCGTCAGCTCCGCCTACCGCAGCGGCGGGCCGCCCGGCACCTGCAAGTACTGGATCCTCGACCTAGGTACCCCCGCTCCCCGCCCGTGCCCCCTCCAGCCTGCTCGCCCTCCGCCCGGGCTCCGCGGGGGCTGCCGGCGCCGCTGCTGCATGCTTTGAAACAAGCGGCTCGCGCTGAAATGTGTTACCTGCTGCCCGCCTGGGCCGGGGCTGCGGGGGGCTGTTCGGTGGGGGGCTCTCGGAGTGGGCTGAGAGGCAGTCGTGTTGACTGACGGCTGGGCTCTAAGGCATTCTAATATCAGGAGACAGCTTTTGATTATGCTCTCTTTCTTGTAAACGGCATGTAAACAGCCTAACATAATCTGTGCCACACGTCGCCTTCTTACGATGTCAGCTGGTCTCCTCTGTTCCAGGTTTAGTTGGGGGGTGGCACTGTCCCGCATGCATGTGTAGATTCTCTGGCTCCTTCTCCGAGGATCGGCGGCCTTATAATAAGATAGTGGAAAAGTGTGCTTCCCGCAGCCCCCCGCGTGTGTTCAAGGGCATGTGTGTGCCAGGCTCTGGCTTTACACGCACAGCCAGGCTTTAAGGCAAGAAAATGTGATTCCTGCAAAGGTCATTTGAGAAGTCGGTAAGTTCCACGCTGAGGACAAGGCAAGAGGATACAAAAGAATGAGGTGAGGGGAGGAACGAGATCTGCGGGTCTCCACACAGCTGCCCAGTGGCGCTCTGGAGCAGGCTGGGTTTCCAGCAGCCACTTTCCACATCTGTCCAGGGTGTGCAGCCATTAAAGCGAGTCTCCCACGAGGCCATCTCTGCCTTGCAGGCAGGGCTGGCTTCGGCCGGGATTTCGGGCCTGGCCTGGTACACTCGAGAGGTTTGCCCCCACTGTCTGACTGGCCGTGACTCACATCAGTGCCTCAGAAGTGGGCATCTGGGGGGCCCCCGGGGGACCTGGTGAGACCTTCTGGAGACTTCCAGTTTATTGTGAGCTCAAGGGAGAAGGGATGAGGCGGAGGGACCCACCAAAGAAGGGGAGGTTGGAGGAAAACAGCAAAAAATGTGTTTTTAGCGTCTGAGGGAAGCGGCACTGTTTATGTGCTTGTTCATGAAATACCAGAAGAAGACAAGAAAATTATCTGGTTAGCGGGCCCTGGAAGAGATAAGTGTTGGCTGCGTGAATATTGAATTTGTTGATGCAAACATTATTTTTTATAAATATTCTGTGTATTTTTGGTTCGCGAAGCTATCAAGACATTTCTGAGTCACCGAGCCTAACTTTTACCCCATTTGTGTGTGTTATGTTGTTTGAGAACGGCCTTCCTCTGTGGCGGTGTCCAGGCCGGGCGGGGCCCTTAGTAACACCGCACACTCCGTGTTCTGCACTGGGTGGTGAACAGAGATGATCCTTGAGATTTCTTCAGTGATGGAAAGAGTAGTGTTTGGGAAGGAAAGGAAACAGTTTGTAACCTCAAAAGTCTCATTTAAAATCTGAGCCACTGGATAGCTCTGGTACTTAAGAAAATTACCTTATGTCTCTGAACCTCACTTCTTAGTCTGCATAATGGGAGTGAAAGTAGAGGGCCTCCCCCGAGTGTAGCATAAGCATTGCCAAAAGCTTAGACCAAAATATTTTAATGAGCGATTTTGCGAAGAGATAATGGAATTTAGAAAGACAGAGTATTCTTTTTATAGAGAGAATATGATTCCTAGCGTTATTTTATTTCCTTAGAAATTCTTCTGAAGGGACATTATCTAAATTTTTAAATACTGGAGGGAGTTACATTTTCATTTCCCCTAAACAGAGTTTTGTTCTGGCAGTTCTGAGACTATAATGGGAAGTCCAAGTGATGTTATCCATGCTGTCACCACAAAATTTTTAAGCTATCCCAAATTTGGAAGGAAATTGATATCCCCTTGAATTTTCATGGGGAAAAAAAATCCAATCTCTTCACAGTAATGAGAGAAAGCAAAACTCTGATTCTTTTTTTCTGGAGAAAGGGGATAGTCCACTGTTCCCAAACCTTCATAGCAATTCCAAGACAATTTTCAGAATGTCGTGTTCTATTAGAGTGATATTTTAATAGATTCTGATTCTACTTATTAAATTGATTATGCAGAAATAGACATAAATCAGATTGAAAAAGAAAAATGCTTTTGAGTAATACCCAAAAAAATAAACCCCGAAATACATTAAAATAGCCCGCAAACCACAGAGAGTGACTGTAAAGCTGTCCTTTAGAGCCCCCAAGCAATCCAGGGGTTCATTTATTGAAGTACTCTGGGGAAAGGCTGTTTTTCTGCTTTCAGACATAGTCATTGAAACATTCTCCTTCAAATGTGAATTAGTCTTGCTTGGAATAATCTTCATGAAAGCCCATTTCATGTGCAGACCTTGCCATTACCAAAAACTTACACAGCCATAAACCTGGAGAGTTATACTGCAAAGCATTTGTTAAGGAAAGAACTCAAGTTTTATAGAACTATAAATTATCTTTTAAGACGGTTCCAGTGGGAGAGCCCAGTTACACTGATAAGATAGAGGAACAGTTGAATTTATGCTCATTCTGAACTAAGTATACCCTTTTGTAGGACACCTGGAATCTATCCCAGTGCTGTACATATTCTCCTAAGGAAAAGAACAATGAGTGATCCTCCTTAACGTTAAACAGATGGACACACAGAGGGAACTGTGTGCCTTATCGTTCTCCTTGAACCTACTTCAAATCCTGTTTCTTTTTTGAAGAACGTGGATTCTCACCAATGCAGCTTTTGTTTTTATAAATTAAAGGGAAACATTTGAAAGACTTAATGCAGGGAACGTACAGTGTGCACCTGTTCTGAAAGTGTGCACGTGGGCTCGCAGCCCTGCCTGCTGCTCAGCAGGGGTGCCCGTGCACAGGACACCCCGTTTCCTGTGAGGAAAGGAAAACCACCAAAGTGCTTAGCACAGCACTGTATTGTTTGAGCTATGAAAGCCCTTTCACACAAGTTACTGTGCAAACTAAATTCTATCTCAAATCTTTTTTTTGCTCTTTAAGTATTTTTAAGTTAGTCAGAGTTTAAGACAGGATATGCACGACAATACAGTGGGAATAGTGTTACTGTAGAGGTCCGGCCACCAGTGTTCCTGTCCTCGCCGATCCCTGCTGGTGTGACCTCAGCTAAATCCTTGTGCATCACACTCAACTGTGCTTTCCTCACCTTACACATGCATGCACGTGCACGCGCACACACGCACACACACACACACACATCTGCTTGCTGCTGCTATGGTTGTGTTCTCTAAAAACTACATTAAAGGCTCTTTTTTCTTCGTGAGGTTAAAAGACCTGCAATTTTAAAAATAACTTTGTTTTCTCACTTTTCACTGATCAAACACGTATTTAATAGTCTCTCGGAGCTTCTGGTGATAGTTTCAGGGAACACAAATCAAAACAGTGTGAACACACCGGATTTATACGTATTTCCAGCCAGAATGCAAAGAAACACAAAATTATTTGCCTTACTGAGGGGGAACATGAAATTTTGAAGTTTTAACATTTTGCAGTTAATAAGAAAAATAGACTGAGAAGTTCCCTCAAAGCCCCAGGTTAGGAGCCTTCAATCGAAATGACCTTTCCTGGCTCTGGTATTCTTTGTCTTCTCTAGACAAGGAGCAGGGCCCTGTTCTTCAGCTGTGATCTCTCTTTGGTATGTGCTCTTTCTAAGCATATTTCTTCAGCCCGACTTCAGGATGAACACAGATTTGTGGGTTTTTATTGGGAAGAATTTCCTCCAGGTGCTCAAAGCTGGCCTCGTGGTCAGCAAGCAAGTCCATAAACCCAGGGTAGGCTGTCTGGGAGTGTGGGGGTAATAAGCCTGGAAATTAGTCCATGGAGACTCCCCCCATTTCCTCTTCCCGCCTTAGAGGACGGGCTGGGGGAGGAGCCACAGCCCAGATGCTCCCAGTCAGTTCTGACAGCCCTCACATCCAACCATACAAATACGAGCCCAAAACATGCAGTTTATCTGAAACTCTATGTGAATAGAAAAAAAAAAAAAAAGACAATTTACAGAAGGGGCAGCAGAGGGAACGAAAACATTGGCAGATAACGTTTGGACACAGTTTCATTTTATTCTAGTCTTTTTCTATGTGAAATGTTGCATATTTTACTCCTACTTTGAAAACTCAACTCTAAGAAACCTCCTCAGTCCTGTCCGTTTCTCAAACGCATAGCTGAGTAAGGTTTTTCTTGTTACCTCTTGTTAAAATAAAGAACAAGTCACACTGTCCTGAAAACAGACCTACACCTGGCAGCATGATAGGACAGAGTGGTTCTGTCCAGGGTCAGAGTCCGGAACCCGAAGACCACCCCCTCCCTCTTCCATCTCTTGAAGTCGCAGGGGTCTGGTCGGCAGTGGCCCTGTGGCCCAGAAGCACACCAGAGTGAGGGAGTCTTTAATAACAAGAGGGAATGTGCCTGTTGGGACCTGGAGCTAAACACTGGACATTCTCCCTTTGTCTCTCTGCAGCTAGGAGAAAGCCAGCACACGGCGCCCCCCCCCCCCCCCCCCCCCCCCCCCCCCCCCCCCCCCCCCCCCCCCCCCCCCCCCCCCCCCCCCCCCCCCCCCCCCCCCCCCCCGCCGGCCTCCGCACCCCACACCCCACGCCGAGGCCGGCTGCTCACTTCCTACCCTTGCTCCCCTCCCGGTCTGTGGCTGTGCCATTCTGTCACACGGGGCGCTAATTAACACCAAGGACGGGATTTGTGCCATTAATTGGCGTTCATAGCAGAGGCGTTCTTTTCATTCCCTTTGTCTCCAAGCCGGCTTTTGTTCCCTCCTGGAATAACTCCAGACCTCCCTTCTTCCTTCCCTCCTCTCTCCCTGTGGTTGCCCCCTCCCGAGCAGCAGCCGGGGGAGGCGTGGGCATCCTTAGAAAGCGGACTGTCCTGGGCTCCAGGGCTTCTCCTGAGTAGGTTTCGCCTCTGGTGCTGGATCTGTGAACAGCTCCAAGTATAGCCGCCCTGACCCTCTTTTCTTTGTGTTTTTGACTTTTGCCATTGTTTTGCTGTGTAACATCCGAGGACGAGAGTGGGCAGTTTTCAGGAAATTACAGACTGGTCATGTGAGAAACTAAAATTCAGTGCCATCCAGTTCTTGTAGGGCGGTGGTGGGGTGGGGTGTCCTAAAATCAAATTAAAGTTTGAGATTGCAGCCCCTAAACCCTTTGTGTGCTTGGTAGTGGGTGGGAACCACGGGACTGCTACCCACACACACCTTGGGCTTTTGGCCTCTTCCACTGTGGTTAACATTTTAATCCCAGTTTTCAAGTGCTTAGCTGTAAATTAGAGCAGGATTTTGCCTTTGGTAGACATATTACTAAAATATAATTGTGAAAGAGATTCCTAACTGGTTAGGGCTTTTTGTTTTCTTTATTTTTTTGAACCAAATGACCAGGGACCCTAAAATATAATGTACTAGATATTTGCTTTGTGGTTTGTGGGGGGGAAGCCATCCATTTCCTCATTCTCCACGGCTGTAAGTCTTTCCAAACTAATACTCCACGCCCCTAGAGACTGGGGCTTCAGCTAACCTGCTGCGTGGAGGACATGAAGAGTGATCCTGCTTGGCAAGCTCACTGCGGAACATTCCAAAGCTGGGGTTTGTTTTTTTTTTCTTCTTAAGTCTATGTAAAATGTAGTATACGGTTATGAAATGAGTTATGTGGCTCTATGAAAGTTAAGTTTGTGTGGTTTATAGCATATTTGGGTTGGGTATGTTCTTAGGCAATTCATTTTGTAGAGTGTAGGAAAAAGGCTTTTGAATATTGGCATTCTGGATCCAGTCTTAATTAAAAATAATAAATTTGTGTATGAATGAGGAGAACTCTGGTAGCACCTGACACAAATCAGTCATGTAGTTTAAACCACTAACTACAGAATTTTAAACCATTTTGCATGGGAGTATCTTTGTGTACCATCCGCTTCATTTAGAGACATTTTCAACTTTAAGGAAATCTACAAATTGCCCCCTAAGAAAATGTTTGGTTTCTTCTGTAAGAAGGTAGACTGGTTTATTTCATTTCTTTTCCAACAAGTAATCAGACATTAACCAAAAACACTAACCTTCATCATGAAGAATACAGAACAAGTAAGCTTCCTTCAAATAAGGGCAGGTCTTTTCACTGCTAACACTTTGTGTTTAATATCAAGAACAGTTATGCCCACAGGTTAAACATGCATGTTTTTAGCAGTCTTTGAACCTCTGAAAGGCAGAATCAGATGAAGGGAATGTTATGTGAGCATCACAGAATTGTTTATTTCCCCCCAAATTAACTTTCTATTCCATTAAATGATGATTATCTATTCAGGGCAATAATAAATGCTGTATTGCCCTGGGAATAGCTTCCCAAATGAAGAAATTAAGAATCAAGAACCCATTATTTTATTGCAGAGAAAAACCTCATTATCCCTAAGTCAGTGGTATACTAAATATTAAGTAATCTAATAAACACACGGTATTTGTGTTTGTAATAATCTTTCTTTGTGTAAGTGGTATTCATCTTAAGTAAGCTTGTGGAAAGAACAGCCATTTGACTTTTAGGGAACACAGAGGTTCTCAGCTTTTGAAAAAGCCAAACCAGATAGAGGAGCATTCAGAAGTTTTCCTGCTTCTGAGCTGTCAGCAGACCAGGGCTGAGAGCAGCATGCCCCAGGATGTCGCTGATGGACCCCGTGGTGGTGCCGGGTGGCTGTGCACACACATGCAGGGCCCTCTCCTGCAGACCCTCCACGGGAGCAGCCTGGCCTGGGGCCTTACAGCTTCTCTTCACTCGTGTGGAGAGAGCAATAGAACCTGAGAAGGGGTCAGAGGCCCCTCTGTGCCCAGGACTTCACATGGAGCAGCATGGTGCGGGCCAGTGTAGGCAGTGGGGCCACTGTGTGAGCGCTGTGGCTACACCACATTTTATTCTGACTTCCCAGCCAGTGTATGCTGGAGAGCCACATAGCTCATACATCAGGAGTGTGGGGACAGGCCAGAGGGTGTCAGAAAACTCTGGTAGACATAAATGTCTGCAGCTTGCAGGATTTGTGTGTGTGTGTTTCCAGTCTGGTTTTTATGCAGTTTTTTCAAAAAACTGTCTTTCTTCTACTCAGCAAGGATATCTTTAAACATCTGTTTTTGTCCTCGTGTAAAAGTCAGGAATGAACCCAAATCCCCTTTCTGTCATCACTGGCAAGATGGCTCCTTGGGGATTTCTTTTCCCTTTATGACATCTTAGGCTTTTGGTTGCAGGAAAGCCTGCTGTTCATCTCTCAGAAACATATATTTCAAGGGCTGACTCGCATAAAAGGCAAAGAAAATGTCCCTGTTATCCGGAGAAAACAGGAATATGGGCTACAAGCTTTCCTCCAACAAAGCCAGTGTTTGTCCCAGGCAGAGGAGGTTCACGTGAAGAAATACTCCCCAACATAAAAGTGGGCTTAAAAACGAAGACAAGAACTCTCTGACACCGTAGTTGGGTTTTGTAACATCCTGGTTTTCCGTGTGTGGATGTCTGCATCAGGCCAGCTGTCGGCCCACACGTGCCCGCTTCTCCGCCACCATCCTGGAAGCGGGGGGAGTCGAACCAGCAAGGCACACCATAGCATTCCACCTTGACCATCACTACACTGCCCCCTGCCAGTGTCCTGGTCTCAAGCTAGGACGGCTGCCTAGCTCACTTCTTCCTAGAAGCCAGCAGCCTGGGGATGTCACCAGCCACAGACCTACTTGTCCCTAGAGAATTCTTTATCCAGCCAATGAGCCAGAGCCTTTTTTGTTAGGGCACGGATAATGCCATTCACTAGATTTGTATTAAATTCCTAACACTGATCCAGACTAATCCAGCCTTTGAGTTCTCCACTATCAAAAATGACTCTCCTATGATTGCATTTCTGAGGTGTTTTCAAATTTCCCCCTTGGCAGTATGTGATACCCTGTTCATCTGATTAGCCAAGCAAAGGATTATGCCACCTGCTTTCATTTTTACTGAATTTCTTCAGGTTCCCTTATTGGAAATTCAAGTGTTGAAACTCACGTGGAGAAAGATCTTTAAGATGAGACGCTTTTCCTGACTAGAAGTTCTAACAGGTTAGCATTCCCCTCCCAAGAATGAATTTGAGGGAAAATGATGCTTACAGTTCTGCATTTGTTGAAACAGCCACATTTTCCAGTGATTGTGTAATCTTAGAAGTGTTTTCAGAAAGAGCATTTTGAGTTTTCTCTAAAAGCCAAAAGAGCAAAACTTGCACGTGCGACTTCCACCTGCATGTCTGTCTGGTTAGATAGAGGTTACAAGCCTCGTGCCTCTCATGTTCCGCGTGCTCTGTGGTGGTGAGAGGCCACTCCCTTTTCATGACATGACTCCCTAAGCCCAGGACAGGGACACTGCACTTTCTGTCCCCACTATCCATCGCTATCAACCTCCACCAAGAGAAAGGTTGGAGAGATTGTTTCTCTCCCAGTCCAGTTGTTTCTAGTTGGGTCGGCCGTGTGTGAACTGATGCCAGTGATGGCATTGTGTCCTTGCATTCAGGGGTCCCCTGAGGTGGGCTGCTAGTGAACACTAGTGTGAATTCGTGGACAGGGGCTGCACAGAAAACGGCAAATGTGCTGGTCATGGACGTACATTTTCTCAGGCAGCAAAGACCATGTGTTCTTCATTACAGTGCTATGCCGGACCTCTGGGTGAATCTAGGGATTATTTTAAAAAATAAAAATAAAAATAAACAACTCAGGAATATAATCTTTCTCTTCATGTTTTCTGTGTTTACCTCATCTTTGAAAGCGAATCCAGAGCCCACATTGTTGCATTAAGGACTCCCCTTGCAAATTTGCTTCTAATGTTCTTGCCACTTTTTTCACTCATCATCATTCTGCAACTCGTGCTGCTCCATACCTCTGGACAGCTTCTAACTTTTTAAAACGATTATTTCCTGTGTTAACGTGAATTTGTGTGACAGTTTCAGGGCAGAGTGAAGCCTGGAAACGCAGGACACCGGACCATGGCGGGTGGGGGACAGCAGGTAACCGGCTGAAGGGACGCGCCCGGGGTGTGTCTCAGGCCCTGAGGCGTCGTTACTGCTGCTTATTCACACACACGAGATGAGTGGAACACAGTTAAGAGTGAGGTGACTAGAACGAAAAGAAGTCAGTCAAGAGAAATTTTCAGATATTTACAAATAGAATATAGGCTTAAGTTTGGAAATACAAAAATACTTGCTCCAGTATGCCGAACCACCAGCAGTATAACCGTATCCTGGGGCCAGTCAGTTTCCCCTTCGTTACCTGAAGTTCCCCCCAATAACACCCCAGGCTCATCTCCCTGGTCATTGTGGTAAATTAACACGCTTCACCTGTAGAGGTCATTGTAGTCACTGTGTGACACAAAGAGAAGATGTGATCCTTAGAAACGCGTCTGGGGGAGTAATTTACTGATTAGCTCACTTTTTATGATCTTCAAGAGGATTTCTAGTGCATTATGACCTTTTTATCCCCCCATCCAAAAAGCTATTACCTTGATTCCAAAAAGCAGGGAATTAAAAGCCACTTTGATAAGTATAGAGATGACATCATTTATTGTGAAAATTTTGCTCTGGAATATTTGAATCACCCAGTCAGCAGCCATAAGCAAGCAACTTTTTCTTTGCTCCTTGATCAAGTAAATTTTAGATCTGATTTTCCATACATTGCGACCTTCCTGGTATGGTACAAGAATTTCCTAATTTAAACTGTGATTTGCTGCATTGAATTCTTTTTTTTTTTTCCTTAAAGATCTTATTTATTCATTTGACAGACAGAGACCACAAGTAGGCAGAGAGAGAGGAGGAAGCAGGCTCCCCGCTGAGCAGAGAGCCTGATGCGGGGCTTGATCCCA
The DNA here is from genome assembly GCA_004024625.1 of Mellivora capensis. NCBI lineage: Eukaryota > Metazoa > Chordata > Mammalia > Carnivora > Mustelidae > Mellivora > Mellivora capensis. The sequence continues at coordinate 37,443 of PISX010004631.1, read as the reverse complement.
GGACCCTGAGACCATGACCTGGGCCGAAGGCAGAGGCTTTAACCCACTGAGCCACCCAGGTGCCCCTGCTGCATTGAATTCTTGACAAGAGGTTTGAGAACCTGATGAAGACCAGGTGCACCTGATTGATTAAACGCTGCCCAGTCTGGTCAGAAACAGTCTGAGGGAATTATTTTCAGACATGAGGCGCAGCTGCCCCGAAGGGTCCTTGACTTATCTTCCTTTGGCACATAATCTGTCTCTAGCAATAGCTACTAAATAAACATGGCTTCATATCCTTATCACGAGAATCAGAAGTTAGCAGTTTGCCCTGGGAGGGCGCTGAGCTCCAAGCTGGGCTGATCCTGGTAGGAGGATGGATCCAGACCTCACACGGCCTTGTCCATTGGACAGGGATTTTCGAGCACGTACAGTGGACAGAAAGATGGGAATATCTTCCTTCGAAATGAGCTGCAGTCGTTCTGGGACACTCGGTGCAGGAGAAATTGAAATGTGAGCTAGCTGGTTATTGGAGAGTCTGCCAGGATCGAGGGTGCACATCTGTGTGGGGGTCATGCGTCATTAGACGTGACGCGGCTGTCAGTGCCAGTCCCATGTGCGCGTGTTTGGAGGACGTTATGTGGGGTGAGGGGCGCATGTCTCTGCATATGGGCTGCGTGCGGTGAGGGGCTGTGGCGCCGGCCACCTGGAGAGGTGAGGCCTTCACTGGCCTTACCCCCTCTTGCCTCCTCCTGCAAGTTGTTTGTGTGCATAGGTGGGAGTCCTGCCTCCTGTGTGTGTCAGACTGATTTTACAAAGACTGTGTTTGTTCCTATCCTCCTAGCAGCCTGGGGAGGACTCACTGTCACTCCACCAGCAGAAAACTGAAGGACCTGAACGGTACCTAGCCCAGGACCTGACGGGACAGGGATAGGTCCCAGCCCCGTGGCGTTTGAATGAAGATGCATCCGGAGAGGGCTTGTTTGAGAGTAAAGCAGGCTTAAACTCTGCAGAGATGGGGGGAACAGACAGCACACCTCTGCCTTCTTGGAGCCACGTGCCGTGGGGACAGAGAATGAAGAAAGGCAGCAGGAGTGCCGCAGGGAGATGCCGGGTGTCGGTGGAACGTTTTCCACTCCAGGGGCTGAAGTTCCTCGTTCTGTACACGGACGAGCTCAGCACTGTGGGATTATAAACATCCTGAGATGTCTTGCTGTTGTGGAGCAGGGAGACGCCTGAAATGAAATGTGAAACTCCTTACTCTGCAGCAAGCAGGATATGGTCCTTTCTCCTTTTTTCCTTACATTAAAAAAAGTGCTTTATTAATCACAGATGTCCCAGAGTTAGTGCCTGGGATGAGAAGGCGATTCATCCTCCTCTGGTCTCGGTGTTCTGTACACTCACAGGGTGCAACTCCTTCCTGCAAGTGGCCGGGGGTCAGCACTCCTGCCTTCCCTCCTTTCTTGAGCTTCTTCCCTTTTTTTAAGAAGAAATCTAGTGTGCACTCTATGTGAACTCTGACTTTAGCAAAGAAGCCATTTATGTGGGCTTGGTTTCCCCGTCAAAATAAGGGGATAAGGGATAAACCTGAATTGATTTCCTCTCTTAGGCTTCAGGCAGGCCACAAATGGTTTTCTCAAGTACACACTCAAGGGCCTTTTTTAAAAGACTGCGATGGGCTGATAGCTTCTCCTTACGCTGCTTTTTCTTCTTCATACATGACAAATTTTTAAAAACAAATGGGAAGAAAATGAAGTAACCCACCTGAGCTCCTTCATTAATCCTTCATCTCAAAATGATTTTGAGGATGTCCTGGTCACCACATGAGGCTTGTGATTACCAAGATGATTACATTGAGTCCCCATTTTCTGGGTGCTCACAGGGCCATAAATACGGTGTAGCAGGAAGTTATGTAGTACTGAGGAGTCTTGGAGAAGGTCACCTCTAGCATCCTACCTTTGTAAATAGCACTTTACAGTTTGTAAAGCTCATTCACCCCATTATTTCATACGATCCTATGATAGCCCTGTGAGATGAGGAAATCCAGATGCCAGAATGTTGGCCTGGGGTCATGGCTGTTGAGTGGGAGAGCCAGACTCGGGCTGAGACCCTTTGACGAGTCTAGAATTCCTTCTGCCACACATAATTGATCCTCCCTCTGGCCTTTGGATTGGTGGAGTTTTCCTAAAAAGAGGAACAACATCCCCAAACTAGACGCAATGTGACTGGAGCCATTCTGGGGGATGGGAAGGTTGGGGATGGGGTGAGAAAGCAGCGGTACTGAGCATTGGGTCTTTTTCTATTCCAAGAAGTTAGGAGTTGAGGGGAAGGCAAGAGACAACAGTGAAGATGGAAATAGGAACAGACACGGTATCTCTGAGTGACAAATGAGTTTCTATCCTATTTCTCAGGTCGGTTCGTTCCCGAACCCTCTTTCGGTCCCCTCGTCCCCACCAGAACAGCACCCTCTCTACCTTGTGAGGAAGCATCACATAGGGCAGGTCATTACGAGAATAGCCTCAGTCCACTCTGAATTAACGGTCTTGTGAGTAAGTGATTTACAGACTCATGAACTTGGCCAAGACTAGATGTTACTTGGAGCTCCCCTTAAAACTGAGGAGGATATATGCCACCAAGTCAGGACATGACCATTCACTGCGGTCAGCTTAAGTTATCAGGCAATAATGCTTAGTTGGGGAGCTAGCCTGTAGCCGGTAGTCGCCTTGATCACTCAACCATTCATCATTTATTCAGCACATACTTACTTACTCATCGCCAAGGATGTGTCAGACATCCTGCCGGCAGCTGGGCACATAGTTGTAAACAGACCAGACCCAGCGCCCACCCACATGAAGCCTGGAGTCTAAGGTCACAGTTGGCTTCCTGTCTTGACAAGTACCCAGCTGGGAAAGTACCGGCATGAGATGGTTATACAGAGCTGGGGCTGTAGGGCCTCCACCTGCGATGACTCGTGTTACTGGCCTGAGCCATCCTTGCTCTAATCAGAGCATGAAGTGAACTTTTGGAGGAAGGGGGCCTGCCCACGCAGTGTTTATACCTGGGCAGGACACTTCCAACTCTGCATATCACAGACACCAGGAACTCTCCTGGGAAAGTCACCTATGTGCAGACCAGTAATTTAAGGTCTTCCCAAGGAGACCTTCTAAGCTCTGTGTTTGTTTTGTGACTTACGCTTACCTCGTGCCCAGTAACCTTAGTTCCACTAGATACCATTAGGACATGTTTAATTTCAGATTTGCAGCAGAGCAGTTGGTCTAGAGGTTAAAGTCTCATCTTCACTTAACTTAAAAAAAAAATGGGCTCTTTATATGAGTCTATTAATGAGTATACTAAATTTAAATAACTTTTAAGTTTTTAAATTTCTGATTTATGCATTATGTTGCAATCAGTGAAGACCATAAAATGGGCTGTTAGCATCCATTGATTTGGGCAAAGAAGTTTGTATATTATAAAACAACAACAATTTGTTGTTTTTCTCAAAGAGTATCAAACCAGTGAAGAATTGAGCATTAATTACTATTAAAGACGAAGTGGACAGAGAAGGAATTCATCTATTTTGCTTTTGGTTTTGGTCATTTTTTTTATTGCTAATCACCAGAACTATGACTAACATGTCAGACCTGTACTAGACAAAGTATCTGCTAATCCTAGAGACAAATGAAGAAAATTTCCCTCTACCTTTACACACTTCTGAAATGACATTGTTTTCCGAAGTAAAATGTAAAACTCAACGACATTGTGTAGGGGAGGCAGACTGGCCCAGTCAGTAGAGCGTGTGACTCTTGACCTCTGGGTCGTGAATTCAGACCCCTCGTGGGTACTCAGATTACTTAAAAACAACAACAATTAAAACAATGCACTTAAAATTCAATACAGTTTTCTTCTTAGTTTGTAATTGCTGCTAGATTTTTCTAAGGCCTAAATATTCCAGTAAAGTGAAACAGTGTCATTAAGTGGTTTGATGAACAGCACCTCAGGAAGAGAACTGCTCTCCTTTTCAGAACTGCATTCATCACAGGTGAGCTCTGGCCTTGGGCAGCTCTTCCTCTTCCCTGGGTCTGGGAGGGAACACCCAGGCCATGGCTGTGTTTATCTTCCCTGACCTGCCAGATGAAGAGGAACTCTGTTTTGAACCTACTTCCCAAAGTGCAAAGAACCAAACCCAGTGCAGCTGAGCCCACAGAGAGAAGCTAGAAAATGATACCTCCCGTTGTTCTTTCTGAGCCATTCTTAACAACCGTCAGCTCCTCTCCAAGCAAGGCTAGAATGCCCTGGGAGGGATCCTTTTTAGGCCAGCCGGGTTGCACAAAGCGTTACTGATGCCTCCTGAGGCCCGCTGGGTCTGGTGACTGGAGGAGAGGTCCTTATGCTTCAGGGGACTGTCCTGTGTCCCCCCGCCCCACCATGCTCTCGTCCACTTCCTGGTGGCTCTGTGGCTTTGGTGGACAGAGCCTGTCAGAATTCCAGCGGGCGTCCCGCCCTAGGATTCACGTGGTGTGCTCACTGCTCCCATGCCACGTTCCCTCCAGTTCTCACTTTCGGGCACAGAACGCAGGTGAGGTTCTTTCGTGGGCTCAGGTCATGCTCCCTGTTACTTGTCATGTGTGAGGATTCTGCTCAGGAACGTGAAGACCTGGCATTGATTTGGTTGTATTGCAGTAAGTGGGCCTCAATCTCTTTCCTGCCCCCTTGGCTCACCTAAGGCGCAGCTCATCAGAGGTTGGCCAGCCCAGGATGTGTCCAGCTGTGTGCCAACTCCACAGCCCTTTGTTCGGTGCCATTATCCAACGGGACACATGTACATCAAAGACATGATTGTCCTTCAAATCTGGGTGATGATTCAGCTTCCTCTACATCCTGAGGCTGGGATTTCTGATGTTTCTGTTTGATATGTAGTAGGTGCCTACTGTATGCCAGGCACCGTGGCAGGCCCAGGAATACCTCACATAACAGTCAATGAGGCCCCTGCCTTCGTGGAACTGACATTCTTGTGATCTGCCTACGTGAGTTATTCAAGCCTAGCTCGTTCGAAGACCGGCTTCCATGCTCCCTCTTCATGAAACCTTCCATGATCCTTCCACTCAATTCCCCTTCTTCTCAACCTCCCACAGGATTTGTATTCGCTTACATCGTGTGTCATATTCTGGCCTAATAGTTATGTGGTCCTAGAAAGCACTACATGGTGGATCCCATGGGTGAAGGAAGGTTTTATTCCTCTGTGTTCAGTGGCAGGTAAAGGCTTGGCTCCGGGTCCCAGCACAGTAAATGACTGAGAAATGTCACCTGCTGTGGCTAGCACAGAATCTTGCTGATAGCTGGAACTTAAAACACTTCAGTTAGTTATCATTTGGTACGTAGATTACCCAGACCTTCCCCTTCTTTGTGTCTGTCTTGTCTCTCCACAAGAGTTCCTGAGGCACTGTTTCCCTGTTTGCCCTTCATCCTAAATCCGCACCTGAGGAGGTTTCTAGGAAGTCCTCACAGTGTGCGTGTTGCCACCTTAATGGTTTCATGCTCTCCTTCCTCTCCAGACGGTGCCTGAGGAAAAGGGGAGTGGCGTGGAAGGCTGGCAGGGACTCTCATTTTAAAATAAAGTTAAACGAATGGGTATATATACACACATTCATACACACAGATGAAAAGAAATTCTTAGTCTCTAACAAAATGCTACATCTGTATTGACTGGTCTTGAAACCAAAGTCTGGTTCCGAGAAAATGTAGATTTTTAAGAATGAGTGATTCTGCTTGAAATGTGTCATCTGTTTATGGAAGCTTATACCCTCTACCCGTGCAAGGCTTCACCCAGGGCAGGCATGGGACAGCAGTGAGACCTGGATCCGCCGTCTCGTTCTGGCGTCTGGAGCATAAGTGGGAAACTGCTGTTGACTCTCTTGCATATAATCACAGGATTGGGGGGATTAGCGCTCCTGCTTTGTAACCACAGCGCACGATGGTCTCCGGTGCCATAGAGATGGATAAAGGGAACACAGGGGTCTGTAGGAGAGGATCTTCTCAAAGATTAATTTTAATATTTTTAAGGCCTCAAAACATTTAAGAAAATAAGCATAGTGATGATCTTCTCATTCCATTTCTTGAAGTGTAAAGTGTTTTATTCATTCCACTGTAGTGACACCCTAGAGTCAAGTGCTCAGGAGGGGCCAGGTAGTGTCCAAGGTCACCAGTTTTCTATTTGTAAAATAAAGCCTCATAAATACATGGATTTGATGAGCACCACAGTTTCCTAAGCTATTCTATTTCTTTTTTTTTCTTCTAAAGAATCATCACTTCAGGGTTGACTAGATTTTGAGATCCAGTAAAAAGATTCATTTGGATATATTTTCTGTAAAGCATTTTGGTTATTTGAGGAAGGCTTCCCCTCACATTTCCTTTAAAAATGTATTATTGTTTTTGTTAATTGCTGCTGGTATTTACCTCGATGCAAAGTCACTTAAAGGCTGAGAGCAAAGACACCACCCCCCCACCAGCGTATTTCCAGAGTCTGGCCACAGGCTGGGTCTCCCCCAAGCCAGCCAGGCTTTATCCCTTCCACAGCTGCTGACTTTGCCGTGATGCAGTTTTCCAGATGGGTGTCATTCGTCCCGAAGTCTGACCAGGTCAAATCCATACTGATTTGGGTGCGTGCGCACACACGTTGACTTACGGAATTGTCAAACTATACATTCATCTGTCAAAATTCGTTTTTAATTTCCTTTAAAGTCCTCTTTTGTAGCTTTTGTTTATCAAGAACGTGGGTGAAAATAATTTTTAAATTCTGTCTTCTGACCCCTGTGATGTCTTAAGTGATGACATTTTCAGTCTGTGTGACAGTGACACTGGTCTTCAGCATTGGTGACTTGGGGTGTGGGGAGGGAACGGTCCATCTTGAGAAGAGTGTCCCTGGGAGCGACTCGGGTTGGGGACAGCTTTGAAAGCTGTGCGCGTGGGAGCGGGGTATCCGCCCCGCAGGGAAGTGGGCGGACACAGCGGAGGCGCCCCCGCGTGCGCTCCTCGAGCCTGCGCGCCGGGCTCCGCTGCCACGGCGGGTCGGCAAGATGGCGCCCGCGGGTCGGCAAGATGGCGCCCGCGGGTCGGCAAGATGGCGCCCGCGGGTCGGCAAGATGGCGCCCGCGGGTCGGCAAGATGGCGCCCCCAGGACGGCGGGAGGATTTCTTTGCGGGCGGTTCGGTCGAACGTGCCATGTCTCTCTTGTCCTTCAGACTCGCTGTCCGTCTCCAGTAACGATGCCAGCCCGCCGGCGTCCGTGGCTTCTCTCCAGCCCCACATGATGGGGGCCCAGAGCTCCCCGGGCCCCAAGCGGCCGGGAAACACGCTGCGCAAGTGGCTGACGAGCCCGGTGCGGCGGCTGAGCAGCGGCAAGGCCGACGGGCACGTGAAGAAGCTGGCGCACAAGCACAAGAAGAGCAGGGAGGTCCGCAAGAGCGCCGACGCCGGCTCGCAGAAGGACTCGGACGACAGCGCGGCCACCCCGCAGGACGAGACCGTGGAAGAGGTCAGAGCCCTGCCGGGCTTGAGCCCGCTCACCAGGCAGGCCCACCCACCCGGGTTGCTCCTGAAGTCGTAGGAAGGGTTGCGTCTCCCTGGGCCCCTGGGACTGGCTGCTCCTTAAATCCCTTGTTAGCAAACCGTTGGATTGGGTGGGGACAAGCTGTCCCCGTAGCAGCTCCGCCTTAACATGGTCGGGACCCGTGGTGGCTTCTGAGAAAGAGCTCAGAGGACAGTGAGGCCCCGGGTATGGGCACCCCCAGGCCTACTCCAGGAGGAAGGGGACACTGCTGCCGTGGTCCGTCTGTCCGCGCACCACAGACAAGCGAGGAGGCGCCCTTGGGTGCTCCAGAAGTTCTAAGCAGCCCCTAAGCAGGGGCAGCACTGTGTGGGGAAGCACCCACTTCAGACATGGAAGCCCAGGAGGAGTGTGTGCGCCTCCCTCCTCCCCCAGAGTCATACTTAACATCTGTCCTCAGTAGAAAACACCCAGTGAATTTAGGTCGCTAACCAGTAAACACTGGATTATTTCCATGTCATTACGGATGAATGTCTATCAGTCAGCCAGGAATTTTTTTAATTTCCTTTTTGTTTGGGGTGGGGAGCTTTAAACATACTGAGGGAACAGAATCCCTTCATGATCCCCAGGCTGGTTCTGTCTGGCTGGCGGTGTCGGTGAGGGACCCTTAGAGTTTTTAGCTGAGATCACCCCAGCCCCACATGCCCAGCTCCCTCAAAAAGAAAAAAGAGTGGATAAGATATGTGTCCTTTAATTTTTTTTGGAGACATGCATTTTCTGCTGCTTTTTTCCTGGGCCTGTTTTGCCCTGGGTTTTCACTAGAGTATATGGTTTATTATGTTCTCATCTGTCTGTTTTCTCCATCTGTGTCCTCTTAGTAGAAATAAAACAGAGAATTTTTCTAAAAATGAAAGCAGAGGAAAATTGAGGTGAGACTAAATTCAGATTCTCCCAATGCATTTAGTTATATTATTCCTTATGCCATTTTAATTTCAGTGAATTTTATTCTAGCAAGTTAACAAAAATGAAAGTAGACCAAAGGAACTGAATTGACATGAAAGTTACTAATGGTTCAGAGTTTTAAACTGATTTCGGGGGCTTTTGGGGGTTGAAGATGAGAAGTGTTCAAAGCCTAATGGGTAAGGTTGGCAGCCCCTTCAGAAGACACATGCGGCGGCCCTTCCATCATCCAAGTCGTCAGGCTAGGTGGCTGACTTGCAGGAAGGGAATGAGCAATTACTATCGGGGTGGAAAGAGGTTGCGTTTGATTTGGCATCGTTCCTGTCCCGGCTGTACTTTCCCAGTTAACCCCTTTAGGGTTCATTTCTGTGAGCTGACCTTTACAGTTGGGCTTAGAATATAATGAGCAAACGTTGGTTTGATTTCAGAGAGGCCGGAATGAGGGCCTGAGCAGTGGCACGCTCTCAAAATCTTCATCGTCGGGCATGCAGAGCTGCGGAGAGGAAGAAGGGGAGGAGGGGGCCGATGCTGTGCCTCTCCCACCGCCCATGGCCATCCAGCAGCATAGCCTACTCCAGCCGGATTCGCAGGACGACAAGGTGAGGGGCCCATGTCACTGCACCCTAGCCTCATTGCTGCAGCTAGCAGCTCTGGGGCTGTGAACAAGCACCTGGAAAATGTGCTACCCATTTTCTCCCCAAAAGTATGAAAAAAAAAAGTTGATTTAGACCAGGCAGTAGTCCGACATGTAGTTTCTCACACAGGTACTTGAAAGCATTTTTAATAATGTTTTAGTAACTTTACTTTGAAAGTAACTGTATTTTCCGTTTACTGCGCCACCCGGGGTCCCTGAGAGAGGAGCCCGAGAAGTCATGCACAGTCTTGGTGATCGCATCCCTACGTGAACATTAGGCCATCCTGCTCTCCCTTCAGGGTGTTTTTGCACACAGACGTTGTTTTCGGATGGGATAGTACTGCTGTCTTGTCCCTCTGTCCAGCATGCCTGATGTTAGCGTTTTGGATCAGCTGGGATGTGGGGATAGGTGTCGAGGTGTAGGGATCAGTTCAAAACCCTAAATCTCCTCTTTGGGTGCATGTGGAGGCTTCAAACCAGGCTTGGGTTTTTGTTTGTTTAGTTCTTACCTGATCTAAAACTATTCTGCACATCCCCATTGCAGAGGGCTAAACTGTCCAAAAGAAACCTGGTAACTGACTTGCACATTCTCTTGCATTCTGGCCCAGGTGTTGAAAACCATGCTATGAAGTCATCACTAGAGGGGTGCCTTGGGTTTGGGGAGGGGGCAGTAACTAAGCTTTCTGAATAAAACAGTGTTTTCATCATTTTTGCCCATTCTTCCTCTTTTTCCTTCCCTGACTCCCTTCTCACTACTAACACGGTCACTTGGTGGATTACCCGTGTTTTATGACTCTGCCCCGGCCCAATGATAGGCAGCTGTGAGGATGAGGCAGACCACGCATTAGTCTTAACGTGGGTGGCCACCTCCCAGCTCCTGGGAACCCGCCTCCTCCCCCGTGGTGGCACTGGGTGCACAGAGCACCTCGGGGCTTGGCTGCAGAACATGGCTTGGGTTGGAGACTGGAGTTTGGGGACATGTGAGGTGCAGGCCAGCTGCTCTGGGAGCTGAGGTGAGGCGACAGAGGGCCTCACCCCCTGAACAGAGCAGACTTGCCAGGAAAGGGGAATGTGTCATTTCTCAGACAATTCCTAAACTGTTTTGTGGCATCCCAAGTTGTACCTTCCTTGAAAGCAGGAAACTGAATTTTCGTAAATCTGGATGGTTAGCTGAAGTGAGATGTGGGGCCTGGTTGACTTATTCCCCCAGTAAGAGTATTTTTCTCCATTTCAGGACGGTATTACACTGTGTACTTCAGTGCGTTGAAGTCATTTATTGGTTATCATGTTACCTCATGGGGTATTATCGGTAGCAGTTCTTCATTTCTAAAAATCTGTAGTGATGTTCCCAGAGAGTTTATTATCTTGAGACTAATATTTTGTTTTGTTCTGTTTTCTCTTTTTGTAAACTTTCACTGCAGCATTACGTTGATTTGTGTTCTGTGTCTGTTTTGGCTCAGTTTCCTTACCTCTCCATTTGAATTTTTTTCTTGTTTTCTTCACCCCATACTCCAGATTTCATTAGACCAAACCAACATTTGTTTTGCAAATCACATATCTGGATCCACACATGTAAAAGCCTCGTTGTGAATGTATTAATCCGTATCTGTCTCCTGTGAGAAATGCATCGTTAGGACAGCTAGCCGTGTGTCGCATGCATCTCTGCTGTCCTTAATATGAAGCAAGGTTCATATTATGCCCCTCTTCTAGTTTCCAGTTAATCAATGGCACAAGTAATCTGCAAACACACTGTGTTTGCTAATTACTGAAACTTGAACTCAGCAGCTCCTCCCTCAAATTCCTTACCTGTCAACCCCTGTACACCCTGATTCTAGCCGTAAATGGCATCTCATAGCTTGTGAGGCCACAGATCTTCTGTACTCTGCACTAATCATTGGGGAAATGGATGGCACAGAAAATGGTGAGCTTGTCCCCCCTCTTCCCTGTCTGGTCAGTGCACCCTTGGTTCCTTTCCTTTTCTTTCTTGTTTCTTTCTGTTGACCCCATAAACACAGAAGAGCCATTTTTACTATCCTGTTTGGTTTCCTGATTATTTAAGGATCACTCATTAGACCCCCAGCCTTTCATTCTTGCTTTGATCAGATTCTGTATTTTTCCCTGCTTAGCCACTCGCCTAACTGGCAGTTGCAAAAGTTCCAGTTAGCAACCTCCCACACCCAGTCACCTCTTTGAAAAGCATTCTGATGTTACATGACCGAGGATGAAAAACAGACTTTGTCTGCTTTCCACATGTATCCCAGACAGGTTTTATTTAGTATTTCGTGTCAGAATATTGTAAATTTAAAAGGATGGCTTTAAATAAATGCAAACAAAGACAAAATTGTGGTCTTTTTGTCTGGAATTACTTTGAAGAAGAGATTGAGCTTGCCGGAGACTTTGCTGTCCGTCCAGCTACTAACATGAGGCATTCTCCCCTCCCCCTTCTCTTTCTCTTCACTTCTTCCGTAGGCCTCTTCTCGGTTATTAGTCCGCCCTACCAGCTCCGAAACTCCGAGTGCAGCCGAGCTCGTGAGTGCAATCGAAGAACTCGTGAAAAGCAAGATGGTAAGGCTTCCCAGGGACAGTCTGAGCTTTGGAAGCTGCCATAGAGGCTGCTTACAGATGGATGTGCCCCCGTTCGCGTCATGCTCCGATCTGCGCAGTGTGCCTGCAGGGGCTACCCAGGGGGAGTCCCCAGGACCACCCTCACTCCTGACCAGCTACACTTTCGGGGGGACCCAGCATCACCCTCAGGTTCAAGAATTTGCATGAAGGACTCCTAGAACTCAGAAAAGGTGTGATAGCCTGGGTTGTGGTTTCTACTCTGAAAGGACAGATTAGAATCAGCCAGGGAAGAGGTGCACGGAGCAGAGTGCAGGAAGGCCCCAGGGTCAAGCATCCAGTTGTGGAAAGCACAGACTTCTCCTGACAACGATGTGTGATATCGTTTGACGTCACATATGTAGAGTCTGCCCAACAGAGGACACTAACTGGGCCTTGGTGTTCAGCGTTTTTATTTGAGCTCAGTCACATACACAAGATTGACTGCTGGCATGGCTCCCCTTTGTCTCCTACCCCTCCAGAAATCCAGATACCACGTGGCTCAGGGCCCCCACCAAGAGTCGCACTGTTGACGTGGACTGTCTGTTGTGGCCCAAGGCCCCTAGGTAAATAGGCCCATCAGGCAGGACATCCCAGGGGTTAGAGGCACCTTCCAGGAGCCAGGATGAATCCGTTCTTGCACCTATATTGACTGCAGAGCTGACAGCATTTTAGCAGGTGTGGTCAGTTCCACTCAGGTCCGCAGGTGTGCCCATGGTCAATGGCAGGCACACATGGGTTGATAGTTCCTTTCACTGTCTCTGAGATCTTTCATTTGGATTTACAATGTATTACTTAACATCTTTTAAGTCACCCCTCCGAAAATAAAAGCCCTCAGCCTAGCCCAGCAGTCCATCTTCCAGAGGTAACCACTGTGATCAGTATGTTTCCCTCGAGACATTTTCTTTGCAGGGTGCAAACATTTATGGGGAGAGGGAGGGTGCTTGTCCATGCTCTGTTTTTCAAAAAGGACTCATTCTGTTTTTAATATTCTAAGACTTAATAAATCTTGAGGAGTTTCTCACATCAGTACGTAAGGTTTATCTCGTTCCTTGTAATATCTGTACGGTAGTCCATTGGGTGGATGCAGTGCTAATCTACTGAGGGATTCTTCTATAGCGGGCACTATTCTGTGCCTGTATTAACTTCATAGGAGCCCAATGAGGTACGTACACATTACTGTTATTTTATCTTATAGATGACAGAACTAAAGCCGCAGAGTTTAAAAACTTAACCAGCCAGTAAGGGGTAGAGACCTGATTATACTATATAATTTATTTAAACAGATTCATAATAATAATGTATACATACGTGTGTGTAAAGTTGTGTTCAGTTTTACACTATTGTAAACCTCCATGTTGGTTAAGTGTGTGTGGTTAGATCTGTAGGGTAAATTTCCAGCACTGGAATTGCCAGATCGAAGAATATACTTTTTCAAGGAAATTTATCTTCCTTCCAGTAGGTATTAACTGGGTAATGTTGTATCATCCCCATTTCTTCTACCATAGGTTCTAGTCAGTCATCTGATTTGTTTTAATCATCTGGTCATTCTAACCATCAGAGACAGCAGGAGAAACTGTCAGCCTGTCTGTCTGTGAATACCACTGACCCTGGACACATGAAACAGACCGGAATTGACCATATTTGCTATGAAACTGTGGTTGATTCAGTCAAGTGGGAATTGTATCAGGGAAAATTCAGACTGTTTCACTGTGCCATAACTGGAATTTCTTCCCAGGTACTCATGTTCTGAAAGCGACATGATGGGCTTAGAAGTTAGGAAGTTGCTAGTACTTGGTAGAAAACCCCAAGAACTTGACTCTACTGGTCAAGAGATTGGGATCGTTTGAGTTTGAACTGAGCTAAACCGCATCCCGGCGGTCTCTTTGAGACAGCTTGATTGATGGTCTAAACAGAGGGTACTTAAATTGTACCCTGTGAGCTTTCAAGCATCTTTAAACATTTTACAAACAGTCATTTATGCTCCTCAATTATGTGATCATTAAAATCATTCTGTCTAATAATTGAATAGTTTTCCCAGCAAGGTTATGAGGTGGCCTTTGTCAGCCCTCTCGTCGTCATTCTGTGTCGGAACTGCATTCCATTTGAAGTGGGCTGCAATTCATTTGTCATTAATTCACATGGTCTTGAAATGGAGAGGAGTTCTAGGATGTGGTTTCTTTCAGCTCTTACTGCTTCATTCCTTCCTGTCATTTCCAAGGCATTAAACTTTACCAGTTGAAACTCAATTATTTCTACTCAGTTTTCTCCTTCAGTTAACAGGAACAAAGCTCTTGCCACCACGGAAAGGGCATACGCTCGTGTTCCAACACTGCTACTTACACTTAGGCTCTCCGAGCCTGTGTCCTTCAGCTGTAAACTCAGCATAAGGACTGTTTGCTCAGCTCCTGACCAGGTTCCATCCACGTGGGTAGTCACAAGTGCTTGCCTTCCCCGTTGGAGGACCGTGTTTATGCTGTTCATGACGGACTCATTCCATTCTCACTGTCCATGGAATATAATCTAGATTCTGCCCTCTTTTTCTGGCTCAAGGGAAACGTTGCTCTGTGTTGATTTCCTGTCACTAATCCTCTTATGTCAGAGGAGAACTGCTTTTTATCAGTGAAAACTCTGAATCATTTTAATATCCTTTCACCTGTTCTATGCATGTGAACTGGGGTCACATACTGCAGTACTGTTTACCATGTGCTGTAGATCCCTGGTCATCCGCATTCATTTTCTTGTGGATGACCTCTCAGGCTGAAGTTGGTTGTCCTTTAGAAGCTACATACTAACTTACTGGCCTGGGAAGAAGTTGTTCAACTGATACACAGTATGATATTCGGGGAATTGAACCTCCTAACCCTAAATCCTGCAGTCGATCTGAAAAATAAAACCACCCAGAAAACTATGTCACTCCTCTCCCTGACCTCCACATCCCGGGTCCAGGTGGTGTGGGAAACATGGTGCGTCTTTCCTGAGCACTGGCAGCCCACAGCCACTGTGACCATTTGCACTTGACTTTGGGGTTTTCTCTTCTTCGTTGATCTAAATATAAAGGGAGACATGAGAAAGAGTAAAAAATGAATAAACATCTATCTCAAGATACTAGAAAAACAACATATAATGAGTTGAGAAATACAAAAATGGAATAAATAAAGCCAAAATTTGTTATTTGAAGAAGTAATAAACATCAGGTAACCTCAAAAAATTAGAAGGGGAAGCACAAATTCACAAAACAAGGAATTATAAGGGAGGGCCAACTAAAGAAATTAAAATCATTATAACACTTTTTGTTGAGGTCTTTGAAAATAAATTGGAGAGCCTGGATGAAATGAGCAGTTTACCAAATGAGTTAGTTTACCAAAACTAACCTTAAAAGAGATGGATTATCTGTGCAGACCTATCCTCATCCAAGGAATAAAGTTGACAAAAACCTGCCCACAGAACACCACCAAACCCAGAGGACTTCACAAGAAATTCACCTGAATCTGAGAAGTCCCAGGAATTCTGGTTCCGCCAGGCTTGTCCAGTGGAAGCCTTTCCACGCCCTCGCTGGCTGCCCATCGGGGTCCACGCCTCCCGTCTCCACCCTTGGCTGTCCAGACAGCATCCTGCCAGCCGAACACCAGGGCTTCACTGACACCAACCATGTCCACGGCTTGGCTTGGCCTCTTGCTCACTGCACTGTGTGAAGGGACATCAGGAGACATCTTCTCTATTTTCTTTCTTTTTTATCACCATTGAAATGAACAGAACTGAATCTAACGAGCATCAGCTGTTTCCTCGCAAATCTAGACCAGAGACGGTGCATAGAGTCCTTCCTTCCACCTCCAGACTCCAGCCTCTCCTGGAGGAGTTCCGTGATCGATGAGCACCGAGCAAGCTTGCAGCTTCCTGCAAAGTGCTTGCTTCCAGTAAAGGCCAATAGCTAATTATTTCAAAAACAGAGTACTATTTTCTCATTGAACGCTGTTCCCTATTTGTCACAAATAAGTGCAGCAGTTTATGTGTTTCCACAGCTTCGTGGGTTTGGTGAACAAAACTACATGCACAGACTTTGTGTCCTCACGGCTGGGCTCGGTGACGAGGTCAGCATTGGTCTGTTACTCTTAAGGGGGAAAAAATGGGACAAGCATTAGGAGTTTTGATTTGATGCAGAATATGAAGTGTTCCTGCAGTTTGGGTTGAGTTTTTTGTTGGAGGGTGAGTTAATCACATTGTCCCAGCTCCCGTCTAGATAAATACTTCTTGATCATCCTGTCTATCCAGCTGGGTGCTTTAGAAATTTTGAAAATATTATAACCCACGCCTGTTGGAGCTTTGGGAATTCAGTTAAAAAGCATAGTTAATATGTACCAACTAGAAAGTAAGCAGTCACTTATCATTGTCACATTAGTCCAGGGACAGAAGTCAAGATTCATCTTAGATGTGTTGAACACCTGCAAAGCTTCATTCAAGGTTCTACACAGACTACAGCACTAATGACAGTCACTCGTGGAAACTAAACTCCAGTGGAGGAGAGGGAGTTTAGGATATCTCATTGAGGCAGCATGACAACTGCTTCCCACGGAAGAGAGGAAGGATGTGGTGAGTGTCCAGAGATAGAGCTCCATTCAGCTGGGCAATGTGTGTGCACTGAAGGCAGAGTCAGGGCTTCACAGATAATCAAGAACAGCCCCCCACGCTGCCTAAACTAAAATAGAGATGGCCCACACTACTGCGTAGCCCACCAGCTGGGGACACGGGTGATGTGCCTGGGGTAGGCTGGCCTGATGGAGGAGGTTCTGCGTACTTCTGAAATGGTCCTGCTATCTCATAACTGCAGAAAAATGGCTACGTGTGGAATGCCTGCTACATCCAGAAATGGGGGCAGTGCTGTGATGGAAACAAGTTGGGCTATTTCTAATTATCTGGTGAAAAGGGATAGAATTTATTAATGCATATAAATTTACTGTCCTTTTTGCCTTACCTCATTTATCCAGCTTCTCTTGCTCAGTATTTGTGTTAATAGGGAGTTTGTTATGAAATACCATGTAATATCACAAACCTAGATCTTCTGATTTTACGATCAGGCCTTCTGTCTTTTCTGACTTACAGGGTTTCCTAATTCTAACTCCAGGCTCCTGGACCGTCGGCAAGAAACGTGACTGGTGCTCTGGTTTTCTTTCAGGCACTGGAGGACCGTCCCAGCTCGCTCCTTGTTGACCAGGGAGACAGTAGCAGCCCCTCCTTCAATCCTTCAGACAACTCCCTCCTGTCCTCCTCCTCACCCATTGATGAGATGGAAGAAAGAAAATCCAGCTCCCTAAAGAGACGGCAGTAAGACACGTTTCCGTGTCCGCGTTGGTCAGATTTCCTCCTGTCTCTGTCACCTTCACACATGTAACAGGGATCCGTCTCTGGATCAGCGCGATGGGGAGCTCCAGGGTCGCTCCTGGAGTAGTTGTATAGGCCTTTGAGAATCTCTCAGAGCCTCATAAGGGTGCAGGAAGTCATAGCTGCAGGATTTTCTTTTTTAGGAGTTTGGAAATCATTTATTTTATTTATGCTATGTTTATGTTATTTGAGTAAGCTCTACACCAAACATGGGCCTCGAACTCACAACTCCCAAGATCAAGAGGGCCTGCTCTACTGACTGAGCCAGCCAAGCGCCTCCCCGCCGTAGCTGCAGTTTTTGGTATTTGTATGTTATACTTTATTTATAAATAAGAATGATACAGGAATTTCTTCTGTCACTTCCAGTGAGAAACTCCTGTGCTTTATATTACATACAACTTGTGAAGGAAAGAAGGCAACATAAAATCAGATCCTGAACCTTGAATATTTTTTAAAATAACCTTAGTGATAGTGTTTCTCAGTTCCAGTAAAGCTGCTTATGGTGAAAAGGAGAATCCTGAGAAATACTACAAAAGGTTTTAACCTTGCCTTCAGAGAAGAGGAAATTCTTGTGTGAGGGCAGAGACTCGGTTTTCCTGAGTGCTCCGTGGAGCACTCTGGATCTGAGAATGATGGCTGCTCTCGGGAGAGGCCCAGCATGTAGGGGCTGAATGAATGATGAGCAGACCAACAGACCTTTCCAGGCCAGCTGAGGTGGTATGCTCTTTTGATCAACTAATTGTCTTATCTTATCAGAGAGGCCTTGCAAACAGCTGTGAGCCTTCAGGCTCACACTTTTGGCTCAGTGATCAGACCCAAAGCGTTAAACATCTGAGTTAAAGTTTTTTCTTGTAGGTCCAGTGAAGCTTAAAATGATGTAATCATTTAAAAACAGAACAAAACAAACTTGCTTCCTTTAATGTCATGCCTTTATGTAGAAAAATTATGTCTAAGTCTCTCTTGATTGTCCATATATGTGATCAGAGTCCCCAGCTCTTGCGGGTTACGTACATGAACATGTAAGTGATTTGGGACATTCAGGAATTAGAGACCCATTTGTGCAAGTTTGATAAATTATAGGACAGTCCCAGTGGGAGTCTCACCTGACAAAAGCAAAATGCTGAAGAACTTGTTCAGGAAATGAGAAGAGTTTGGATTGTAAACACTCGTTTTTCTCTCTTTCCAGCTATGTTTTGCAAGAACTAGTGGAGACAGAGCGTGACTATGTGCGGGACCTCGGCTGTGTGGTTGAGGTATATTTTCAGAGATTTAATAACCTGCATCAGCCCTAAGAGTTGTCAAGGGAGTATCATGTTTGACAGTTTAACACTGATATCTTCTCAGAAGCTTTAAAAACATTTTGACATCCTTTCCCCCAAAAGAAAACCAAGTTTCAGGAAAATGAAATTTAGCCAGTCACCTTCATCTGTATTCGCTTTTAAATGCTCTTTTTCACATAGTGTATCTTTGACATAATTACTTTTTTTTACAATTAAGTTTTTAAATTATATCCAGCCATTGTATTTATGACATGGGAATCTTGCTTTTGATTATTTACAAACATGGATATCATCGCCGAATTGAGAACGTCGTTAGTTGAAGATGTCCAGGGTGACCAGCTGTGGCATCAGTCCCATCCTGAATCCACCTGGGTTCAAAGCTGGCCTGTGGCTCCAGTAGGCCATCTGCTTATACTTTCCCCAGAACAAACAGATCACCATATTCATGGCCCAGAAGTTGCTATGCATGGTATAGGTGTAACAAAACCGTGGTCTTTCACACAGCGTCGAGGCATCAAGTGATGCTCTGTGAAAAGCATCACTTAACCTGGTCATTCAGGTCCAGGGCATGATCTTATTTATAAACTCAACTCATCAAAAAGCAATTTTTATGGTATACAGTTTTACCACTTCTTTGGCTTCATAAATTTATTTAAGACAGTACTTTAGGAATGTTCATTCCCTTAAAAGTAACAGCATTCACGGTTAAGTGTGCACCAAAAGATTTAGCACGCTTGTTGTATCTGCAATATAAGTCACTTAAATTACTTAAGAGATAAGTGTATATAGGCTGAATCCCACTCGAGAAGCTGAAATGACATTTTAGCAACATACTTAATCAAGTGTTATTCAAAAATACACTTATGGAAAGAATACTGTTAAATTCTTATTTAACAAATTATGTAAATAATTTTAAAAGAAATCTGTTTATATTATGCTAAGAACAGAGAAAATATATTTCTGGCTAAATATTTAAAGTTTACAAGCTGATAAGATGATTTGTTTTATGAAACCATTTACATTTAAATGTCCTCAGTTCCTTAGAAGACTTTGGATCTACGAATGCCACACAGTCCAAGGCGAGAAAGTCATGGCAATGTGTATGGTGGGACATTTCAAGTGCCAGGCAGGATTCTTTCCTGCATAGCTTTTGTTTGCTTTTAAAGAAATACTGGGTTTTGAGACAGTTGTGTATGTCTGTTTTTTTCTTTATGACTGTTAGTCCGTCAGTCATTACTCGATCAAGATATGTTCAGTGAAGCAAAGTTATTTTTAAATATTCAATTCTAGGGCTACATGGCTCTTATGAAGGAAGATGGCGTTCCTGATGACATGAAAGGAAAGGACAAGATTGTATTTGGCAACATCCATCAGATTTATGACTGGCACAGAGAGTACGTAAGACACTTGCCATGTGTGATGGTGTACACAGCATCACCACTTGCTAAACTGCCTTGTGGCAGGCAAATGGGAAAGGATGTGCAGTGGTTCGTGTCCTTTTATCACCTGTGTGGCCTCCCAGAGGCAGCTGGTACAGAGGAAGTACGGATAAGGGCACCTGGGTGGCTCAGGCGGTTAAGCATCCAACTCTCGATTTCAGCTCAGGTCATGATCTCAGGGTCCTGGGCTTGAGCCCTGCATCAGGCTTCATGCTCAGTGCAGTCTGCTTGAAATTCTCTCTACTTCTGCCCCTACCCCTGCTGCTGCACACTCTCTAAAATGAATAAGTAAATCTTAAAAAAAAAAAAAAATACTGATGTGCCAAGGAATTTTGTGGTAGCATGTCATGGCAGGGGGAAGAGTCTGTTCTGCATCTAGGGAGTGCCCGTGGGGATGGCTGGAAGCACCAGCACCATGCCTGACCGCCTGGGTTCAGAGCCCAGTCCTGGCCTTGAGCCACTTGCTTCCCTTCTCTGGGCCTCCGTTCTCCAGAGGTCAGAGTCTTACCCACCCCTCATGGGGTTTTTCATGAAGAGAGACTGAGTTAATACATGCAAAGCACTTAGAACACCATCTATGTAGAGTAAGCATCAGTAAATGTTTCTAATTAGAACTGCAGCCACCTCCTGAATAAATACAAATTACTGTTAGAGAGTTTTAAAGATACTATTTTTTCTAACAATTGTAATGGAAAAAGCAGACATGACTGCGCCCAAAACACTGGACCCCAGCACCTTGTCACACCCACCCTAATAAGGAGATTCACATGGAGGCTGGTGCTACAGCACATACGCCCCTTTAGGTCACCTTACTGTGAATTTAAGACTAATCATCTGCGGATTGCTTAATGCCAGCCACTGATCTTGTTGTGGAGTGTTCTAGCAGCCCTGATTTGTTCCCATGACCTGCACAGGCCA
Organism: Mellivora capensis; assembly: GCA_004024625.1. Classification (NCBI taxonomy): domain Eukaryota; kingdom Metazoa; phylum Chordata; class Mammalia; order Carnivora; family Mustelidae; genus Mellivora; species Mellivora capensis. Next base: position 16,710 of record PISX010004631.1, on the reverse strand, counting down.
CCTGCCTTACTGTCTTTATGTGCATCGCTGTCCCCTTGGCCTGGAGAGGGCTTCCATCCCCCTTCAAAGCCCAGGTCAAATTATCACTCTCCGTTAGACCTCATCACTCCAAGCAGACATGCTCTGTTCTCCTTGCACATAGCATACATAAATGTGCTTTTGAAACTAAAAATACTGTGCCAATATGAGGAGTTATCAGAGTGTGTATATAGTAGTGTTTTATTATTTCTAAATTCATCTGTCCTTAAAGAATGTAAAACCCTTGAATCCAGATGCAAGGTCATCATTTTCATATCCCCCTAATGTCTAATTCAGTCGACTCACAGGTAAGTGAATGGCCACTTGCAGTCACAGCATAACTGATAGCTCTATTGACGATAGACTTCCCAAGAACCTACAGTGAACCTGATTTGAGAAAGGGGATATTTGGTGCTCCTCTGTAGTCTGCCACCCCCGAGTCTGGCTGTGAAGCCGTGATGGGAAAGAGGGAACAGACAGTGCTCCTGGGATGACCAGACAGAGAAGTTGCCCCTGAAGATAGGGCCCGCACAGGATGTAATTAAACCCCAAGTGCTAGAAAATTCAACAGGGCCTTAATAGATATGTTGGTTTGTGGGTTAATAAAATACCAGACGTAAATGTCAGCGTGGGTAAGTACTAACTAAAGGGGCATGCGTCTTCGAGACTGCGGCCCGGAAGAGCTAGAGTGATTGTCCACAGCCCTTGTGTTGCTGCGGTCAGAGCTGATTTCTCTCTCTAATGGGGGCTGCTCTACATAACCTAGAGGTTACTGTGGATGATATTTGGGAAAATATTATAAAACTGGCAGAAGTAACATATTCAGTATTTTATATCGATTATTCAATTTGAGCCTCCTAAAAGTTACTATAAAAATATGTGAAACTCAAGTATTCAAAAATAAAAATGACCAATTGTGTTGAAACTTTTTTTTCTCTGTATTCAGCTGTGATATGTTATTGCTTGTGTCCTTAAGAAAAATGAGACCAAAAATGTTGATTGTCTAAGAGAAGGAAAGGTCGCTGGTCAAAGGATCATCCATTTTGCCTTTTTTTTTTTTCACCTGTACATCTCTCTTGGTTCCTGCCCTAACAAAATGTTTTCTGGTCACATTCGATTTCTTAAGTATATACTTGACATTTTCCAATTGCTCATGTCACAACAGACTATTTTTACTAAAATCAGAAGGTCAAGTTGGAAATGGCTCTAATATTTCTCTTCTTGTTCCAGCTTTTTTTTAGGAGAGTTGGAGAAGTGCCTTGAAGATCCGGAAAAACTAGGATCCCTTTTTGTTAAACATGTCAGTACAATAACATTATTTATATTCTGTTCTGATATCGTCGTGTTCAGTGACTGGTTTTTCAGATTAAAGGAGAACTCACCGGTTGTTTACAAAAGTGCTTGTGTTAAGAATCAAATCAAACTGTGTAGTGTCAGCAAATTGGAATTAAACCCCACTTTTGCACACAAATGACGTGCTTTCCCAGTCACCTAGCCCCAGCTGGCTGTGCAGCTCAGCGCAGTGCAGAGAGGTCCGAAGGGGGACCAGAGGCAGACTTGAAGCAGGAGCATTTGGGAATATCTGTGGGCAAACAGTTGTTTAGTGAAGATAGTGATGTATCTAAACATACAGTTTAGGTTTAGGTTTAGGTTTAACGTAGTAGCTAAATATATATGTAGTTGGAAAGAAACAAGTATTTTAATACTCTTTTCAGGTAATAATTATGGGTAGTTTTCTGAGATGCCACACCAGAACTCGACCACGTAATAGTATCTTAAAGGTTAACTGCCACAGGGAATCTGGAAAGCTCTGTTCTTCTTCTCTGTACTTCTGCCTTCCTGTTTCACTGGAAGCGCCTCCCATGGGCAGGCTTCCACCCATGCACCAGCTTGTGCATTTGTGCCTTAGTCAGTTGGAAAATACTGGTCCAACAATTTAGAAAGAGCATCCAGATGCTGAGACATTTTGTTACACAGTATCAAAAAGTCAGATTTGATGATGTCACCAACCCTCTCTTTAGACCAATCTTTAGGTATTGTTAAGTTCACAGTGGCAGATACCATGTTTTCCAAAATTCTCATCTTTAACTTGAAAGCTCAGAGTTTCATTATCAACAGATAGTGCTGATTTTCCTTGAAAACAGTAGGCTGCTTTTGTTCATGTTCAGAAGATGACTGTCAGATACCTAGTTTGTGTCCCTCCTCCTTTCAAGTAAAAATGGTGGCCCACAGCTCAGTGTCACAAGTGCTTCTGCTTGAGACAACTATCATATGCCACAGAAGTGTTATGTGGACCTCTGTTTTGTCATAAGAATGTTAAAAGATGTACAGTCCATGGTTGAGTTTTAATTAAATGGATTTTTATGACTGCATCCAGAACATTCTGAGGTGGAACTGGCAGTCTTCTGCAGATGTGCAGTGGTGAATATTTGTCAGGTGCTGGCTGGTTTTGCACATCATTGAGATGGTAGCACAAAGACAGGGGCAAATTTTACCTTAATATTACTCTGAAAATAATTTTGACCCACTGGATTCCCCGAAAGGCCACAGGGACCCCCAGGGGTGGGCACACCACACTTGAGGATCACCGGATTAAGGGAGGGCTCACTGTGTACATTTTCCCTGCCTTCAGTATCTGAAGTATAAAAGAGCTTTTTTTTCCCTGCTAAAGCCAACGAGGAGTCCTAGAGCCCTGGGCCATTTGGATGGGTGGCAGTAATTCTTTTAACATGAAAAACCATGTCCTCTTGTTGCCCCTGTATTTCCGGGTGAGGCGAGGGGTTTGAAATACCTGAGGGGGCGAGGAGGAAAGACTGCCTTTGGAGCCACAAAGCAGAATGCTGGCCTAGTCATGCATCTGGAATGTACTCCCACAGGCCTAAACCACAGTTTTGTTTTAAGAAAATTTCCTTGATGAATGTGCTGAAATGTGCGTGTGCTCTTATATTCTAATTGAACTTCCGATTGTTTTAACCCATCTGTTTGCCTTTTTCGTTCCTAGGAGAGAAGGTTGCACATGTACATAGTTTATTGTCAAAATAAACCAAAGTCTGAGCACATTGTCTCAGAATACATTGATACCTTTTTTGAGGTAAGACCCAAGAGAAAAAACAAATATTTCTGAATCTTCTGTGTATGGTTGATGTCCCAAACCTAAAATATCATTTTTCCTAGGAACTAAGCAATCCTTTCCTAATAGAGAAATTAGTATGAATTTAGTCTATGATTGTGTACCCATTAACCTTCAGAAGACTGGGGTCATTGTTAAAATAAGGGGTTTTTTTCAGCAATTTTGAACTTAAGGCTCTTTACAGATTCACAACAACTCATGATCTAAACTCTCAGCCTAAAAATAAAGCACGTGTTTATATGAATAAAAGAAACCAAGTGAAAAAAATAAGCAAAAAAAGACTATTTTGAAAACTGCCCTGAAAGGTTGGAAGAAGCCATTCTGCAAACTGGCGGCACCCTGACTGGTTTTTGTGCAGCGAGGCCCCTGGCCCCACCCCATGCCTTTCCTGCCTTTACTGCTGGGTAGTTAGCGTTTCTGACCCATGCAGGGATTCAACAGTTGTCCTCTGAAAGGCAGCACTTACGCCTCTGTCTTTTCTCCTTTAAAACCACAGGACTTAAAGCAGCGCCTTGGCCACAGGCTGCAGCTCACAGATCTGTTAATCAAACCAGTGCAGAGGATCATGAAGTACCAGCTGCTCCTGAAGGTGAGGCTTTGCATGGGGCAGACTTGGCCGCAGACTCTGGGGTAGGCAGTTGGTTTGGTGAGGGGCCCAGACGGGTGAGGAGAAGGAAGGGTTGGGCAGTTTTTCCTATAAAAAAATCTAAAGTGGTCTTCTGATTCCTGATTTTAAATATTTCAGAGTAAAATTCTTCAAGTCTAATAAGGCACCTCATACTATTTTCTCGATTTTTCATTTACATCAAAGTTCTGAATCAAAACGTCACTTGAAGTGAACTTTTTTCACCATCACAGATCTTTGAACGCTAATGGTTTTCCTTGGCTTTCTTGGCCTTTCAAGTTTTCTGATCTTCCTGGGGTCCTGGGTGAAATTAAAATTTCAGTCCCGCCTCTTGCTTTCTGTTGACTCTGACAGAGCTCAGAAGCCCTTGGTTGGTTTAAATTTGTCAGTGCAATTAAAGGCAAAGCCACACGGTTTTCCCTGACGAAAGTGAGTGTTGTAATATGTGGAGAGTCCTTGAGTTGTCACACTTAGAAGCCAGGTATCCATGGAGCCCAGAGCCGTCGTGGAATAAAAGAGGAGCTGGTACCTGCTTAGATTTGGTTGACTCTACCCTACTGTGGCATCAAATCTTCCTAAGAGTGTCTTTGCGTCGTGTTACTGGGAGAAGCAACGATAACATGCAACCGAGACGCTTAGCCTGGTGCCTGGCACATCAGGAGGGAGCAAAAAGCTTAGCGGCTGTTGTTGCGATTGGTGCCCTTATCATGTCCTCTCTGTGCCCCTTGCAGGACTTCCTCAAGTATTCCAAAAAAGCGAGCCTGGATACGTCAGAATTAGAGGTACTTGCGTCCCCTGTTGGGCCCACGCTGTGCTCCCCAGGCCCCTCACTTAATCCTCCCACCTCTGTCTCCAGTGTCTCCCAAGCATCTTGCTCCGGAGGAGCCTGTCCCTAGGAGGGGTCTGTCCTCCAGCTGGATGTGCCCTCCGCACCCTGGGGTGGGGGAGGAAGGAGGGAGCCCAACTCAGGGGTGGGGCGGAAGGTAGACACACCAGCTGTCCCAAGGGAGCTGACCAGTGGATCTGCTTTCTCTCCCCCGCAGAGAGCCGTGGAAGTCATGTGCATAGTCCCTAAGCGCTGCAACGACATGATGAATGTGGGGCGTCTGCAAGGATTTGATGTAATGCGGCTGCTCTCTACACTTGTTCCTCCGGCCTCCCTCATTTTCTTTGGTCTTCCATTATTTATCTCCACATGTAGAAAGCTGATCCTTTCTACTTGGCCTTCTGTCTCCTCTAACTGTTCTTGAACCTGATTGATCTTTTCTTTCAACTTCTTTTAGTGCATTTGATTTGTTATTTGACAACCTTCCTTTGCTCACAACCCAGCGCCTGATGGAGGAAATAGGCAGGACCTGCTCTGTCTCGTGGGCCCTCTGCTGCTGTAGTGGCAGGTGCCTTCCCTGGCAGGTAGTGGGAAGCAGGGGACCCCTGCCCCTCCACTGTCCCTGGGAGCTTGACTTCAGGCTCGCTGTATGCATTGTTAGTCTGACCTTTCTATGAGTTGCCAGACTAGTGATATTACATATATTGCCCTATTAGTATCTTAAAGATACTCAGAATTTTCACAAATTCAACTACTAAGTAAGGAAAGGGGACACATTTTTGCTTTTCTTGCCTACTGTTTTACTAGAGATTTAGGGTGTAAAGTTCTGGTGCCACGGTTCTCAGGAACACACACACACTCTCCTGGAGGGCTTCTAAAAACACAGGTCCCTGTGCATTACTACGGGTCCTCCAGGATGCCAGTGCAGCTGGGCCCAGGGACTGCTCCTCGAGAATCTGTTCCAGTGCAAACTATACACTTTCTACCCGCTCTGTCTTTGATCGTAACTGAGGCCAGAAACTTACACAGAGTTTGGCAAGAATTTTATCTAGAAGATTACTCCATCTAGGGCTAAGAACTCATTACAATAAATGAAAATTCTAAGCTCTATAAATTAATAAGAGAAAAACATTCTGTGGAAACAACAACAAAAAAGAACAAAACAGATACTTTGACTTAGAATAAAATGTTCTCTCCTTTTCCTTTGCCCCCCCTTTTAGGGTAAAATTGTTGCCCAGGGCAAGCTGCTCTTACAGGACACATTCTTGGTCACAGACCAAGACTCGGGACTTCTGCCTCGCTGTAAAGAGAGGCGAGTTTTCCTCTTTGAGCAGATCGTCATTTTCAGTGAACCACTTGATAAAAAAAAGGGTTTCTCGATGCCAGGATTCCTGTTTAAGAATAGCATCAAGGTAACGTGTGATTGTGCTGATACACATAGCCGTCATACTGATAAACTGTTTCCTTTTCAATAATGACCTGTCCTGATCCTTTGTTTATTAAATATTTTTAAATTTTCCTAAGACGTTTTAGAGCTTTTAAAAGTTCACTCCATCCCTGTACTGTCCACATTCTGAAGTGGCTCATGGTTCACACACATCTTTGTGACCATGATGAGAAGACTTTGTCTTGGTTAGTTCCTGTGTACCCCCTTTCCTAGAACCATGTACAATGTTAAGAGACACAGATTTGGAGTACTGTTGTAAGGCCAAAGCAGAAAGCTTTCCCAGTGTCTTATTCTTCTCCACTCAATGCGGACACACTGAGCACTCAGTGCTCGGCATGGGATTTCGGGGGTAAACCAGACAGGCAGTCCACACCCTCGAATAGCTAGTTCTCTGATGAAGGAGAAACACAAGTAACCAGACAAAATAATTACAGATGGCCTTGAGTCCTATAAATGGGACAAACCAAGGGCCAGATAGAAAAAAAGCAGGGAAGGGGGCTTGAGGTCTCAGCAAACAGTCCCTGGGAGATGCAGGCTGCCTCCCCCGCGCTCCCATCTCCATCCCTGCTCCTCCCACCTCTGCAGCCATGCAGGCCCTGAGCTCAGAAGGGAGACGTGCTTCCCTGTGTTAGAGCCTCCTACCTCGGGCTGCTAGGCTCCCTGTCAGGAGCAGGGGCAGGGACCCTCTTAGGCCCTCTGAGCCCTAAGGTCTCAGCACACAGGTGGGACACTGCACCATCCCGCTCCCCATGAGGCTTCTGTCGGCCCCTACAGCAGCCTTCCTACTTTTTCCTGCTCTGGGCTACAGGAGGCTCTTTTGCCCAGCAGGACCTAGGGAGGCACTCAAGCTGGGCTCTATGAAGCTTTGGGCCTCTCCTATCTATAAATGCGCCATCTCAACCATTTGTCCATGTGCAGCTCGGCAGCATTACACACATTCCCACTGCTGTGCAGCTATCCACTCGTCCACCTCCGAACTCTCCTTACCTTGCAAAACCAAAATTCTGTGTTCTTGAAACAACCACTCCCCATTCGCCCTCCCACCAGCCCCTGGCACCCACCGTTCCACTCTCTGGTTCTGTGAATTTGACCACTCAAAGTCTTATTTCATCAATAAGAAATCATAACACTATTTGTCTTCCTGGGACTGGCTTATTTCACAGAGCATGACATCCTCAAGGTTCATCCATGTTGTGGCATATGTCAGCCTGTGCTTCCTTTTTAAGGCTGAGTAATACCCCATCACTCATTCCAGAGATCACATTTTCTTTATCCATCAATCAATCAATGCACACTTGTGTTACGTTCACCTTTTGGCCTTTGTGAATAATGCTTTACTCTCTTTAAGGTGAGTTGCCTTTGTCTGGAGGAAAATGTGGAAAACGATCCGTGTAAATTTGCTCTGACATCGAGGACGGGTGGTGTGGTGGAGACCTTCATTTTACATTCATCCAGTCCAAGTGTCCGGCAAACGTGGATCCATGAAATCAACCAAATTTTAGAAAACCAGCGCAATTTTTTAAATGGTAATATATGTTCTGTTACTGGGTGTGTTTGCTGGACGTACACATTTCTGTTTCTCTTCTCTCTCCTGCTGCGTCCTGCTCGTGATGACCAGACAGAGTTAGCTCAGACTGTGTTTCAGGCTCTGTCCTAATAAGCACTTGTGTGTTACTTCAGTTCCTTTTCACAACCACCCCTGGTGGCAATTACCAGTGTTAGCCCATTTTACAGATGAGGAACCTGAGGCACGGGGTAGGTCAGTAAGTTAGTTACTTAAAGTCCCACACATTCTTCGTGGCAGAGTCAAGGTTCCCAGCAGGCCCTTGCTCTGGGCACGTGTCAGGCACGTGTCCACACAGCCTCTCACACCATATGTGCCCTGGAGCCCTGTCCTGGGAAGGGAGTGCTTGAGAAAGACTGAGGCAGCAGAAGTGGACACATATTGTAGACATTCTCCAGGGCACCTCTGAAACTTGCTTTTGCTTGCATTGCTTATTCATACCTCCCACCTCCCGTTAGAAAATAAGACCTGTAGTTTTCCTTCCCAGCTTCCACGACATGAGTGATGACAGGAAGCTGCAAAGCACCTTAGGGGCTGTGTCTTCTCCACAGGAGGGTGACCGTTCTGACCTTACGGTTTAGATAACTCTGACTGGTTCTGTGGGTGACCTACAACTGCCTCCTGCTTCCCTTGTTGATGGCCGACTCTGACTCTGCGTCTAACTGGGCCATCACTGATGAGCTCTGAGAATTCGGCCGGAAACTAGATAACTCATTTAATGCCTTCTCTTTGTCCTTTCTCCATGTCTGTGTTCTCTGTCTGTGCCCCAGTCCAACAGGATGTTGTCAGTTCTTTGTTGCCCTAAAACCACCTTCACACCTGCGTGATGTTCAAGAGCCACGAACACAGGCATTCAGTGTAAAATCAAGGGCAAGGCAGGCTGGGACAAGGTGTGGCCAGCTGCCTGGGCGTTAAGCAAGACTGATCATTTTTTACATTTGTGATTGGCTACATGGGGCTCGTGGGGGTTCGGGGACCCTCCCTTGTGAATGTAGAAAAAAGTTTTGCTCCCATGACAGTGAGCCAGTGCAGGCTGCTTTAACGGGCCTGTTCTGAAGTGCTGCATTGCATGGTCATCCAGAGCAGGCCACCGTTGGGAGGTCTCGGTCAACTTTTACATCTTGAAAATAAAATGAACTGCCTCCCAAACTGGAAGCCAGACTGTTCCATGCTGTGAAACTGTACTAGGTGCCCTCAGTCTATGGAAGGGACCAAGTCCAGAGGATGGAACACCATCAGGAATGGCCTGGGAGCTCTGGACATTTGACACTCTTCCCTCTCGCCCCTTGTTCCAGTAAGGCCATGGCCAGGACAGACTTAGTAAAATGTCACTGGACTACAAAATGCTTGTTCCCACCTGCCTGACGCCTCCCAGGCAGGAAGGGGTTCTGCCTAATTATTTTACTTCTCAAAGGTTTTAACGCTTATTCGGCACGTTCCCTTCAGTTTCCTGCGGATGAGCACGTACAAAATCAATTGCCGGAGGGGGAGATGGGACAGCTACACGACCCGCGGGGGTCTTTGTGGAGCTCTTTACCATCCCTTGTCTCTTGTGCCAAATCTGCAAAGCAGAGGTGGTCCCTAACGCTGCCATCCTGCGACCCTGCAGAGAAACCAAGGGATTCCTTAGCTCCCAGCCGGGTTCTTCATTTCCTGACCACTTGGGTTTAAAGAAGACCTTTGTGACAGCTGGGCTGAATTTTCCCACTCCATGGGAGCCGCTGCCGTCTGGGATTCTCCCACATGGGCAGTTGGCCTCCCCCACTTGGTGGGGATGAAGGAGCTCTGCTTGCTGCTCCCAGGCTGTCCCAGTTGGCGCCACGCTAGTCCTCACACACTCGGTGCTTCCTCGGCCTCCTCGGCCCCAGCCACTCACACAGGCGCACCTCCCATACATGTAAGCTGGTCATCAACAGAGGAGCTTTAAGACCTTTACCTTTACTGATGGATGGTGTCAGTCCGCTGCTTCCAGGATGGGTGGGAGCTTAAAGGTCACCGTGGTTAGAAGGCTTGTGGATGAGCCCCCACTTGCCTGGGGAAGGGGGCATTCAGGACCAGAATACCATTTCCATGAGATCCTTTGCCTTTCTCCTTTGGCCCCTGGGGTTGTTTTGCTTGGTTCCCTGACAGTCTTTTCTCTGTGTCTCTCTTGCTTTACAGCCTTGACATCACCCATCGAGTATCAGAGGAACCACAGTGGGAGCGGGGGTGGCGGTGGTGGGGGCAGCAGCGGGGGCAGCGGCGGCAGCGGGGCCCCAGGCGCCGGAGGCGGCAACCCCAGCAGTGGCCCCGGCAGCTGCAGCGGCCTCCCCAGCTCGAGCAGAAGCAGGCCCTCCCGGATCCCCCAGCCTGTCCGACACCACTCCCCCGTGCTGGTCTCCTCTGCAGCCTCGAGCCAGGCAGAGGCAGACAAGATGTCAGGTATGTCCACTCCCGGCCCTGCACCGCCCCTTCCCGGCAGCAGCCCTGCCCCGGAGGCCGGCCCTGGCCAGCCCAGCAGGCACGCTCCGGGAGAGCCCGAAGGCCCCCAGCAAGACTCCGAGCACATCCCCAAGATGAAGGTGATTGAGAGCCCCAGGAAGTCCTCAGGGAGTGCTGCCGGCGCCGGCCGCGATGCGGACGCCAAGGAGGCACGGGCCAACCAGGAGGACAGCCGCTCGAGGAGCAGCCTGGGCTCACTGCCCCTAGGAAAGCCCAGGCCCGGGGCCGTCTCACCTCTGAACTCACCTGTGGCCACCGCGTTCCCTTCTCCAATTGGCAAGGAGCCCTTTCCCCCCAGCAGCCCCCTACAAAAGGGGGGCTCCTTCTGGAGTTCCATCCCTGCCTCCCCCGCCAGCCGGCCGGGCTCCTTCACCTTCCCGGGGGACAGTGACTCCCTCCAGCGGCAGGCACAGCGCCACACGGCCCCCAGCAAGGACACAGACCGCATGAGCACGTGCTCCTCGGCCAGCGAGCAGTCCGTGCAGTCCACCCAGAGCAACGGGGTAAGAACGCCCGGCAGCCTGCGCCCGCCTGCCCCACTGCCTCTGTCCCGCCAGCTCTTCTAAACCTCCCCGGGCCGCCGCTCTCCTCCTACTAACTCCTGGCCCTCCGGCCGGCACCATCTGCAATGGTCAGCTCTCCGCCCGGAGCCTGCGGACCAGCTGCCTTCTAACCCCTCCTGCCTCGGGAACAGCGCTGCTCTCGTCTCTACTAACTCGCTCCTTGCTTTGTGTGTGTCTCCTTAATCCGGGAAGCCAGATCGGTAACCTTCCGAACGCAATACCTGTGCGTCTTTCACGCTCTCTGACCAGCAGAATATCTTGGAACTTCCTTTTTACCCCTGCTTTCCTCACACACGTTTTTTTTTTTTTTAGAGGGGTCAGTGTCCCTGCTGTTTACTTCCTATTTAAATTGGAATCTGTACACTTTAAGCTTTCTGCTCATGGCTTGGTTGTGCTCTTTTATGCCTTAAATTATCTTTGCAGCATTTTTGACTCCTCTGCCGAAAAAAAAAAATCCCTCAAGAAAACTTCCAACAGCAACTCACAGCAAACTAAGCAGACAAAATGGGGGGAAAGGAATCTCTCCAGTGGAAATACTTGCTTCCCCCAACTTTCACTCTGGAAGAGACTGCTGTAGGGCCTCTGGAGCCCGGGCTCCTGCCGGCGGCCGCGACCATCCTGCCTTCTGCCCAGCAGGGGGCGCGCTGCAGGCGCTCCGGGCTTCCTCGCCCTCCTCTTGCCCGTCACCTATGTTGTGTCCTCAAGCAGAAAGGTTGCTGTGGTGGGTTTCTCCCCCATTTTGTGGCTTCCTCACTATCCTACCCAGCTGTTTTCCTACACGGCAAATGGCCTGACCTCTAACACTTTTCCTAAAGGCATGCGTGAGAGAATAGAACTGTTCTGAGTGTATGTTTGATCACTTTATAAATTTTTAAATACATTTCCCTAAAAGGGTCTGTGTCTCTCTTTATGAAAACAAATCTAGCTTTTGCATGTCTCTCTAATTTTCTCTGGACTTCTGTTAATGCCCTGTTTGGGTTGACGTGGCCTTCTCTTTTCTTCCTGTTTGTTACGTATTTTGTTAAACTCAATCTTTATATTTAATTGAGGAAGAAATTAGGAAATGGGTCTTGGTACACTTATTTGCCCTTGACTTTTATTTGCAAAATAAGTGGTCCAGGCAGGTGTCTGCTGCAGTGGCTGTGACCCGTGTCGTCTTTGTGGGTGCCTTACAGTGACCTGGCAGGGTAGCCTGGCCCCCGGTTGGGTCTGAAATGCTACGAAAGCGGGTGAGCGCCTTCAGCCAGAGGAAAAGAGGCAGCGGTCCGCAGGGATGCCCTGCCTGTTCACATCTGGCTGAATACTCGGGAGGCAGGCGTGGCCTTACAGCTGAGACCCCTGCAAATCGGGGAATTAGGCTGGGGAACAGCTCCCGAGCTCCTCACCTGGACGCTACCCTCCCTCGGATGAGGAGCGCTCAGAGTCTGTGCTTCAGAGTGAACCTCAGCTGCTCCAACTCAGATGCCATGCTGGTCCCCGGGCCGCCCGAGAGTGCACACATGTCACCGTCACCACCCGGCTCCCTCCCAGGATGCCCTGAGACAGAGGCACAGTCACAGGTGCCGTAGGCTGCAAAAGTTGCCTCTCACTTTTTCTTAGGTGGTAGGTAACCTGGAGAGGGGGATTGCCAGTGTTTTTGATGAGTCAGAGTGCCTTACAGAAATGCCCTGGAAGGCCGGGAAGACCACTAGGGGCCTAAATGGGGATGTGAACATGTCCTCTAGGACTCTTACTTGTTCTGGTTAAAAGGAACTGTCGCCCTGCCCCATTTCTACCCAGTTGGGTCATCTTATCCTCCTAGTGGGTCAGCCGTGACCACCTTCCTTCTTGACTACTTCCACGGAGCTGTCTGCAGTCACAGCTGAGCAGCTGTGCCCAACCCATGGCCTGGGTTCTTCTTGCTCCTTTCATGGGCACCTTCTGGAAAGTTCTGCTGAGAGCAGGAGTGGAGTGGATGTGGACCAACCCATATGGTGACTGTGCCAGCCCCCAAATGTGGATGCACAATCTGTCTGCACCTGCCCACCTAGCAGCGGTAGAAGTGCACCCCTGCCTTTGTCTCCAAGGCCAGATGGCCCACGCACATGCCCAGCCCCCCGTTCTGTAAGGGGGTGATAATGGTGCCAGCTGGGAAGGTGGCTTCGAGCACTTAAAGGAGACGGATTTTAAATGCCTGATACTTAGCGCATAGGGGGTGTTCAGAAAATACTAACAGCAATTATTGTGGCAAAATTATGAGAAAGCTTGGGATCTCTGTGGCCAAAAGCAGCTGTGCCACATAAGTTGCTCTTTGTTTGCATTTTCGAGCAAATTTGGCTTTGTGATCTCAAAACTATTAGGTGTTGCTATATAAGTCAGAATAAAGTACATGCTAAAAGAATAAAATGGCATAAATGAATATGCACAGGCCGTAGCCTAACGTGGACAGCATGGGGACCCACGAGAAGCAGGAATCTGCAACAGACAGAACCAGCTAAGACAGAACCAGAGCTTGGCACCCTGCTGCGTTGAGGCCAGAGTCCTAGCTCCGCACCCCGGAATCCTCCGCACACTGGCTTGTTAACGGCGGCCCGCCCGCCCGTCCGCTCCAGCGCATCCTAACACCAGCTCAGTAGCCCAGGGCTGACAGGCACGTGGCAGGGTTGGCTGATGGTGGCAACCATGCCACCTGGGAGCTGCCCCAGGCACCCGAGAGCCCAGCAGAGGCTAGCGTCCTCGGAGCCCCGAGGGCCCGTGAGCAGCCAGACGACATCGTTGGTGGGAGCCTCCGAGGACAAGCTACCAGGAGCAGGGCCCGACACCCTTTCCCGCATCCCACCTGTTGATAGGGGGCATTGAACAAGATGTAGCTCAGGATGTGCCAGTGGTGTCGGCTTCCTGGTCCTCCCCTGGAACAAAAGGGTCACTTGGTACATGACAGCTGGGGACAAATACTGCCATTTGCCATTTGTGTTTTTTCTACTCAGCAGCTAACACCACTCAGCTTGTGGGCCTAGGTAGGTGGCCTTAAGAAGCGAGCTGTGTTTTGCTCTTGCAGTCTTGCCTCACTGAGCCGCTGAGCATGTATTGAGTGTCTGACGGGTCTGGCACTGTGGGGGACCTTAGTGGCACACGGTGAACGAAGAATGGGCCCCGCTAGGACTCCGGAAGAGAACAGGTTTTCTCCTGCCAAAGGCGGTTCCTGGAGCTTGAGTCATGGGGCCGCGGTGTCCACAGCTGCTCTGCAATGCTGTGCAATCTTCGTGTTCCCGTGGCAACGGCACCTTCGGGACCGGTTGAGTCGTGCAAGTTCAGGGCCGCTCACTGAGGGCCACATACAGCAGCAGAGTAACTATCCATGAGAGCAGAGCAGCGCTGATTTCCTTTTCAGGTGTTCCTCATTCTTCTCAAAGGAGAAAGAGGTAAAAGTGATGAGGCCTGTCAGCAGCTCGTCAGGATCCTTGGACATGCATTCTCGGGGAACGTTTTCTCAGGCAGACTTGGGGTCGCTCCATCGTCTACTGAGTCAGTGAGCTGAAGAGCTGCTCTCTGTGGCCTTTGAATGTAATAATACTTTTTTACATGAGCCTGGTAGTCCCAGTGACAAGGCAGCATGGCATCCGCAGGAGGACTGAGCCATTCCTTGGAGGGTGCAAGGAAGATGGGATTAAAACAGTAGATGAAGCTCCCAAAAGCAAAGTGTCATCATTGCGGTGATTGAATCTAGATTGTTGCTTGCCTTGCTTTCTAGAGAAATCCTGATTTTTAATTACCCAAAAAGAGGCACAAAGATAACTAAAGAGAGCATGGAGAGGAGGGCAGATGCCTCCGTGTCTGTCTGGTGAGCTCTGCTCTGGGTCGTCACACTGCGGCGCGCGCTGACGAGCGAGTTCATGACGTCAGATCCCGTTTCAGTTCCCCTCTGCCTTTTGTTTTGGTCTTTCCCACTCCAGAGTGAAAGTAGCAGCAGTAGCAACATCTCCACCATGTTGGTGACACACGATTACACGGCAGTGAAGGAGGATGAGATAAACGTCTATCAAGGAGAGGTCGTTCAAATTCTGGCCAGCAATCAACAGAACATGTTTCTGGTGTTCCGAGCCGCCACTGACCAGTGCCCCGCAGCCGAGGGCTGGATTCCAGGCTTCGTCCTGGGGCATACCAGTGCAGTCATCATGGAGAACCCCGATGGGACTCTCAAGTGAGTCCCCGGCAGGCCAGCCGAGGGCCAAGGGGCCTGCGCGCGAGGGAGGCCTAGAGGCCCTGGGAGGAGGAGGCCCAGCGAGAGAGCAGCATCGTTGTCTGTCGGGGCGAGTTCATCTTTGCGCACGGTGTGGAGCCCCAGAGTGAGGACGGGGCGGCCCTTCCTCTCTCAGACTTGTTCTGACAGGCTCTTCTAATAACCTTCATTTGCAAACAGACAGCCTTTTTAAGCTACTAGGGTATTTACAATAATACTATAGTCTCCAAAGGTCTCGGGCTGGGGATGAGGATTCTCCGAGGACCTCTAACTCCTTAGCTGGCTATGCCAAGGGTGCAGCCGGGCAGACGCTCATTCCGGGAGCTGCCGGTGAACATCTGTGTGGTGCCATCACCATCACGCCTTACCTCTACTAGAAGGTTCATTCAGTTAAGAAATGACCAGTTTTGCTGTATTAAATTTTGTTTTGTTTTGTTTTTAAAGATTTTATTTATTTATTTGACAGAGAGAGAGAGGTCATAAGTAGGCAGAGAGGCAGGCAGAGATAGAGGGGGAAGCAGGCTCCCTGCCAAGCAGAGAGCCCGACGCGGGGCTCGATCCCAGGACCCTGAGATCATGACCTGAGCCAAAGGCAGAGGCTTAACCCTCTGAGCCACCCAGGAGCCCCTTGTTTTATTTTTTAAAGAAAACTGAATTTAGGTGCTGGTTTAAAACCCTGCCCTTCCCTGAATCTATTTGACTGTGGTAGGGATCAGCCCAAACCAGCAGACCCAAAGGCAATGTGACAGTGGTCATGCTCCTCTCCAAGCATGGAGGACCCTTGTTTGGGTTCGCAGCTCAGGCTGGCCGGCATCCCAGCACCACCCTGCACCTCTGGGTTTGGGCCTTGAGTTCAGGCTACAGAGAGCCTCTCTTCAATCCCCTTGTCCTCTTTCTCCTTGATAGGCATGTTTTATTCTAGCACATTGTTCAAGATTCCCATTTTGTACTTTGTTTTATCAAAGAGTGTTTTGGGGCCTTATATTAGGGTTCTCCAGAGAAATAGAACCAATAGGAGAGTAGGGAAGAGAGAGAGAGAGAGAGAGTTTATGTGTTTATGTGTGCCAGGGAGGAAGCAGGTAGTATAAGGAATTTGCTCACACGGTTATGGAGACTAGGAAGTCAGAATCTGCACTGAGGGCCGCAGGCTGGGGACCCATTCTGCTAGAGAATTCCCTCTTGCTCAGGGAAGCCCGTCTGTCTGTTCTACTCAAACCTTCAGTTGATTAGAGGGGGCCTCCAATGTTGTGGAGGGCAGTGTGTTTTACTCTACAACTAAAATGTTAATCTCCTCCAGAAACACCGAGAACAATGTTTGATCACATTTCTGGGCACCCAATAGCCCAGTTAAGTTGATACATAAAATTGACCATTACCAGCACTTTGGTATTTTTAATCCTCAAAAGTGAAGAGCTGCTTTCCCTTCTGATGGTTGAGACCCACAGGCGGGTTTCCCTCAGCGGAGCTCACTGGTGCCAGGGAGCCTCAGTCACCCCAAATCCTTAAGTGGGCTACTCAGCTTTTCTCTAAGGCTTTCAGGAATCACTTCCTGAACACTGAAAAAATGTAACACTACCAACGTGTTATTTTCCCCCTAGGAAGTCAACATCTTGGCACACAGCACTCCGTTTAAGGAAAAAGTCTGAGAAAAAAGATAAAGACGGCAAGCGGGAAGGCAAGTTGGAGAACGGTTATCGGAAGTCGCGGGAGGGGCTCAGCAACAAGGTATCTGTGAAGGTGCGTATGAGCATCTCCAGGAGCCTTGGCCGTCCCTGCGGGTAAGCGGCAGGGCTGGTGGCGGCCTAGGAGCCTGCATCATTCATTCCTGGGGCAGCGG
>PISX010004630.1:0-118562 GCA_004024625.1 Mellivora capensis | reverse complement strand
GAACGAGCCGGGAAGAGCCTGGGGCCCGGCGGGCTGCACCCCGCGCCCGGGCCCCTGGCCCCCTACCTCCCCTGGGGCGCGCCTTCCAGAACGCGCAGTGGAGACGCCAAAACAGACAAGGGCTGCTTTTTCCCTTTTTAACTCCCCCTTTTAAAACAAAGCAGCGATTCAGTCCTTTTCCCCCAGCAGCACGGTTGGGTGGGATGGGCAGGCGTGAAGGCCGTTTTCCTAGCCTCGGCCTGCGGGTCCCTCCCTGAGACGCGGTGTCAGATGGTTACTGATTAATATTTTGGAGAGGCCGCGGCAGCGGGTAGCGGGTGAGTCTCTAATTTTCTAAAAGGGGTTCCTATAGAAACGCGGGCCGGGACGCGCCCCCCGCTCGGCCCCGGCGGGGGCCGCGGCGCTTTGCACCGCGCGCCCTTCCCCAAAGCCTTTCTTTGCGTGGGCGCTCCCCACCCCTTACCCCCTCCCAAAAAAAATCAGAGCAGAAAAAAGGATTAGATCGGCTGAGCGCGAACTGACTCCCTCTCGATTCTGACATTTCAGCCTATTAGCATTTCTCCACGGGGCCTTCTGAAACCTATTAAAGTGTAATATTAAAAACCTCTTGGCTGGGGTCCTCTCTCGCCTTCCATCCGCCGCGCCCCCTCCAGGGAGGGCGAGACCGGGGGAAAAAAAAAAAAAAAAATCTGTTGAGCTCAGAGGAGGAAGCAGAAGCCAAGCCCAAAAAGTGCTTGGCTGGCCGCGGCGGCGGGAGGGGGAGGGGAGCCCCAATCCCCCAGACTTTGTACTTTGATTTTGCGCTTTCAGCAAAATCCTTTCTGGGTTGAGTCGCCGGGAGCTGCCCGCGGCAACCTACTTGGTTGCGGGCGCGAGGACTGCGGACGCGGTCGGAGGGGCCGCCCTGGGGCCCCGCACCCTCTCTACAGCCCTGCAGGGACCCGAGCCCGGCTGGGCATTACGTACCCTCAAATGGAAGCTTGGAGGGGCAGAAATCCTTGCCGATCCTGCCTCGGAGAGCAACCGCGGTGATTAGATTTTAATTAAAACAAGAGAAGCCCGCTCTTTCGCCCCGCGCTGCGGACTCAGCGTTTTCGCATCGCTGGGTCTTTTTTTTTTTTTTTTTTTAATCCATTTTTAAGCAACTTTTCTGGAGGGGGAAAAATGAGCTAGTTAGCGCCCGTTTGTTCTATTTTCTTTTCTTCACTTTTAGAGGAAAACGGGGAGGGGGTATAGACTTGGAGAAAGCGAACTGGGGGTGTCTAATTTAATTCTAGTATAAATTTGAGGGAAAAAAGTTCAGCCTCTTGAGGGCAGTTTCAAGTTGCCCTTCCAGGAGCCTCTGCGCTGGTTTCGAGGCTGCCCTCTTTTGGAAGCTGGAGCTCCGCAAGGGGAGGAGGGAGGAGTGAGAAGTAAAGAAAGGAACGAAAATAGCCGGAGCCGAGGGGAACAGTGGCGGTGTCCGCGCTTGGAGCAGGGCGGCAGGTCTCAGTGGCGGCTGGGGCGGCGGGAGGTTCCCGGTGCAGCCCCGGGACGGCCAGCAGCAAAGACGGAGAGGAGAGGGGGGTTAGAGAAAGGAGGTATTGTGTCTTGTGTGCCTTGGGGGAGGGGGTTGACTGCAGAAATAAAATAAATGCAGTTGAGCTGCGTGGGGCTGCTGGAAGCCGTGGCAGGGGAAGGGTCTGTGCGTGCGGGCGCAGCCCCGGTAGGCGCCGAGCATCCTTGAGCCTTATCCGAAGGCCTTTGTGGGTTCCTAAAAGGCCCTCCCACGCCTGAGCCCCCATGGTTTCCCCACCCCCCTAGTTACCCTCCAATATTCGGAGCCCAGACCCTTATCCCCCACCCTATTATCCCCGCCCTGGATCTGGAGTGAGGTTTTTTGTGTGGGGGGGTTGTTTTTGTTGTTGTTTTTTTTTAATTTTCGCATAGCTCAGGTAAAAAATATGTATCTTGACAAAGTTGAGGTGGGGAATACAAAGGACTTGAGGGGTGGGGGGGGAAGGCCTATTTTTATAAATGTTTAATGTTTTCACCCCTGGATGCTCCACGACGCCGTAATTGTGATGGCGGGGTATGTGCGCCATAAATCATTTAGTTGCTAATAAAAATTCTGCCTGTTTGCCCTGCATTTGCCAATGGCGTTTGCATTTTCCAAGTATGCCTTGTCTGCGTGGCGAACCGAGCCTGCATTTCATTAGGGTCGCGGTTCGGGGCAGGCGAGACCCCCCCTCCCCCAACCTCCTCGTCCTGGGCCTTTGTGGGTCCCAGCCCCCTCTTGGCACACACTCACGCCCGCGGCCGCGCTAGTCACCGCCGGAGCCCGGCCCCGACGCAGGGCCTGGGGACGGACGCGGCGGCTTCTCCCGGGCCCTGGCGGCGCGGTGCCCAGGACGGCCTGCCCGCGCCGGCTCTCCGAGCGCAGCGCGCGTGGGAGCGCAGCGGGTGCCGCCGAGGGGCTGCCCGCCGCGGCCGACCAGTGCGCACCCTAGTCCTTGCACGTCCCCCGCTGGGCCCGCGCCCCGGTGCCCCCGCAATCGCGGGGTAAAGCAGCGTCCGGGAGCCATCTTGGGGCGGGGGAGACGGATCCCAGGCCCGGGGATGGGAGCTGCCGGGGTTCCTTTTGAGACCCCTGCCATTCGTAGGGCACCTCTGGGGATCCCTTGCCGAGCTTCGGGGGCTGGGGAAGCACTCTCCCCGCCCTGGCGGGCCATACTGCAATGTCAGAGCCAGGCCTGGGCGCCCTGTGCGGGGTGGAGAGGAGGCGCCGGGTCCGCGGTCCGCCCGGGTCTGGCCGCCATCTTCCGCCCCCCCCCCTCACCCCACCCAACATACTTCTGTTGACCCGGCGGGATCTGCCGCCAAAAAGTGTGTTGACGCAGTGTGTGTATATGTGTGTGTTTTGTACTGACTGGGCGGAAAATCGGCTGGGATTGGGGCGGGGGGGGGGGGTGGAGAACCGCCTCGCAACCCAAACCTTAGCTCCGGGAGAACCCGCCCAGGCCCGCGCGTTCGTCCGCGGCCACCCTGGGCCGCGGAGCCGAGAGCTCTTTTGTGTGTTCTAGGCGTCGGGCTCCGTGCACGCGAACCGATTGACAAAATTATTCCCCTTTGTTTTAAAACCAAAAAACAGGGGCGCCTGGGTGGCTCAGTGGGTTAAGCCACTGCCTTCGGCTCAGGTCATGATCTCGGGGTCCTGGGATTGAGCCCCGCATGGGGCTCTCTGCTTGGCGGGGAGCCTGCTTCCCCCCCTCTCTCTGTCTGCTTCTCTGCCCACTTGTGATCTCCGTCT
Source organism: Mellivora capensis (assembly GCA_004024625.1). Taxonomy (NCBI): domain Eukaryota; kingdom Metazoa; phylum Chordata; class Mammalia; order Carnivora; family Mustelidae; genus Mellivora; species Mellivora capensis. Next base: position 115,273 of record PISX010004630.1, on the reverse strand, counting down.
GTCAAATGGATAAATAAAATCTTTAAAAAAAAAAAAAAAAAAAAAGAACAGGACAACTTGGAGCCGGGTTCTCCCGGGCGGTGCCTTTGTCACAGCGGCTCAGCCCTGAGCCTTGGCCAACGCTGCCCTATTCCGGGCAGAACCCGGCGCTTTCTGGAACCCTGGTGTTGCTGGCCACGTGCATACATTCTCCCCTTCCCCCAGAGAAAACCGGCATCCTTTTGTAAGCGACGACACCTGAACCACCTCCACCCGTCGCCCCAAACCATCTGGGGTGGGGGGGGGGGGGGAGACGGACCTATGTCCCCGCGCTGTGCTGGCTTCTTGATGAAGGAGGCCCTGAGTTTCACCGGCCTCTGCTCCCTGCTCAGGAAGCCCTGGCCGGATCTGGGGCTTAAAAGAGCCTGTTTCCAGGTCCCTGGTCTGGCAACCAGAGAGCTCCAGACCCGGGCACCGAGAAAACCTGGAGAGGCTGCGCCCGGGGACATCCATTCTCGCCGTCCGTTTTCTGCAACTGGCTCAGCCACGATTCAGCGCTGAGCTGGGGTTCAGCCAGCCTGGCTACGAGGGGTCCCAACCCTCCAGAAAGCCAGAGGACGAAGCTCCAAAGCCGGAACGCCGAAGGGACAAGAGCGCTCGTTCGGTGGGCAGAGCCAGGGTTGAAGCATCAGGCTCAACCGCAGCAGATCTCAGCATGTCTCAGCTCCGCCTCCGGCCCTGGCCCCTTTCCCCGGCCCCGGGTCGGGTCTTCCATTCCACTGTTTGGCTTGGAGAGGTCGGAGACGTGCTGGGTGCACAGGGGGCCGGATGCAGCCATAAATCTCTATGCGGGACCTCCTTCCCGCTGCTCACACACTGGTGCTCCTGGCCGGTCTCCCATCCGAGCTTCACCGGGGGCCCTGCTCCCCCGGTCACAGCCTGGGGTCCCTGAGACGATGCAGGGAGTCAAGCCAGGAGCTTCCCCGTTCACCAAAGAGAGAAACGGACTCACCCATTCAGTGCCATCACCTTCCATCCCTTCAGTCGGCGGACCCCAGGCAGCCCGGGCCTCACCGGATCACAGCCTGGGGAAGGGCCACCGGCCGGGCACTAGCTCCTAGGAAGGTTCGGTGAGGCTGGAATGGGCGCATGGCCACCTGCTTGAGGCCAATTGCCCCACCATTAAGGGATGACACCGGGGTTAGGTCAGATCATCTTTTCAGAGTTCAGCCAGCCACCCTTCTCTGCCGATCCTGCTTTAATGCGGCGCCATCGTTCTGCCCTGAGTCCTCCACCGGTGTGGTATATAGGGAGGTGGGCTTTTACCCCTTTATTCTTTTTTTTTTTTTTTTCCGGTGTGTTGAGGACCATGCAGGGTGTCTATGGGAGCGGTGCTGGGAGGCGGGAGCTCATGCAGCTCCCCACCCCGCACCAGCCCATCCCTCCCTCTATGCCAGGCATACTCCAGACTTTTCGCCACTCAGCCCTGAGTCGGCACCCACATCAGCCACCAGCTTTCGGCTTCGGCCCAGATAGCCCGACCATGGGGAGAGCAGTAATCGGCGGGGCGCTAGTGGCCGCCTGGTAGGGGCGGTGGTCTTTCTACCTGAACAGTCACGGAGCATCTGGAGGACAGACCCAGAGAAGGTGCATCTGCAATAATAACTCTTAATGTCACCAGCCTTGTGTGTCTCTTTGCCAGAGGGGCGGGGAACAGGCCTCTTCGCAGGGACCTCTCAGAAGCCGCACAGGCTGTGCGCGCGATCGGGGACAAGCACCTCCAAAGGGTCTTTGCTCTTTGCTCGGGACTCCCGGTGGGACGGCCGCGGAAGGGGGAGGCATTCACCCCCTCGGGCGCCTCTCCCTCCCCGTGCCAGTGACACACTGCTGCAAGGGCCCACGGCAGAGGCCGGAGGCAGAAGGTTTGGTAAACCTGGCCCCCAGAGGATCTTTCTATGGGAGTCTCGGCTCCTTCCTAGAATTTCTCGAAGCCTGTCCGGAGGGACTGCGAGGGCTCCGCGGGGCCTGGAGGAAATGGAGCCCTGGCTTCACCGCCTGGGAGCCGAGAGGCTGCAGGGCCGAATTCCGGCCCTGCCTCCCACCCTGGCCCCAGCCCGGCCGCGGCGCCCCAGGAAGCCTCTCGGAAAACAAAGGCTGCGGTTTCAGCCCAAGGTTAAAGTCCACCACGAGCCTGTGTGTTTTGTTTTCTTTCTTTTTTTTTTTTTTTTTCCCTCTCCGGAATCCAAGAGTGATAGCGTTTCTCCAAATAAACCGCCAATAAATCAGCTCCCGGGGCTGCCCGCTGAAGAGCTCTGCTGACCTTGGGGAATGGTTTTCCTGGTTAGACCCCCACCGAGGCCGGGCCCTAGGGGAAAGGGCCACGGTGCCATTCTCCCAAGAGAGGCTGAAGAGGGGGAAGGCCAAGGGCATTCGTGGGCGGTTACCATGGCCCTGGTGTGCCCGGAGGGTGCGGGGAAGTTTTGGAATTGAGGGGCGGTGGTTATTTGGGGGAGCTGGGAGTGCCTGGCTGGTAGGGGTGATTGTGGGAGCTGGCTGCTTTGGGGTAGGAGGGCCCCATGTCTATTAAGTGCCTGGGGTGCCCACACAGTTCTAGGATGAACAAGGCCTCTTCAGGGGCCTCCTTCTTTGTCTGGGTATACTGGGTGTGCTCTGCAGGCGAGTTTGTGCGGGTGTGACTAATGGGATTTATGAATGTCAGTGCCAGGGTGACTAATGGAGGGCCTGGCAGCACGTGTGTTGGGGGAGGAGAGGGCTGCACCTAGGTGGGGAGTCAGGGCTTCAGGAGGAGGCTGCCTCCTGCCTGCCCTTTAGGGGCTCACCTCTCTGACCACCTGGCCCCTGCTCTGTCTGGACCTCTGAGCACCCCCTGCCAGGCCTATGTGTGCTCGGATTTCTGGAGCAAAGTGCACCCCAGCCTTGGCCCCTACCCTGGACCTACCTCTGTCCCCTCCCACTACCCTGACCCCTGTGCCTTTGCACACCCAAGCCCTTCCCTATCCATGGCAGACAACTCCCAATTTCTTCTTTTCCAGGCTGGATATTTCTTTTAATGCAAACTGGCCCCTGATTCATGCCAGCTCTGACAGTCCTCTGGCCTGGGTACCATAGTGCCCGTTGGACGGACGAGAAGCCCAAGGGGAAGTGACAAGTTCGCACAGCTCAGGAGTAGCACCAAATACCCTCAACTAAGCCACGTGAGGAGACAAATGTAGAGCCCAGCATCCTTTGGGCCTGGGTTATGGGTGGGTGAGATCAGGCCTTCCCTGGGAGCAGGGCCCAAATTCCATATTCCAGGGCTTGAAGGAGAGCAGACCCCGGGTTCCCCGACACCCGCTGTAGATACCGGCTCAGAACATACCTGGACAAGGACCTTTTCCATCTCCCTCGGGGTCTTCTGGTGTCTAACACACAACACACACACACACACACACACACACACACACACACAATCTGAGTGCTCTTATAAGTGTTCTTGTTGCTATGCTGCTATTTGCACACGTAGGACACATGATCCGTCCTGTGCCTCTGTGCCCCTGTCATAGATACACTCGTCACAAGGGTCCCTGCAACCCAGAGAAATGGGCTGGTCTTCCTAAGGTTGCCCAGCCTGGGTGGCAGCAAGCAACCCAGCCCGTTTCTGCCCAGCCCTCCACCTTCTGTGCTCCTCACTGCAACTCCAGGGCCCACGGTGGCATCTTGAGAGGGGACAGCAGCACCTAACCTTCCCAGGTGTCCTGGGAGCCTCCCACACCCTCAGGCTCCCAGGACCTCTGTTTCTGTCTCTCGCACACATGTGCATGCATAGACACACACGATGTGTGTCTCTCTGTTCACCTCCCTTCTTCCATCCTTCCCTCCTGCTCTCCCTCCCCCCTTTTTTTTCTTCTTCTTTGGCATTTTCTTTCAAGCAGAAAATAAAAACATTTCCCATGGCTACAGCTTTGAAAGCTTCCCTCTTCGCTCTGCCTTTCTCCCGCCCCCACCCCCATGTGGATCCATTTCTAGAGTCAGCAGAAAGTCAAAAACAAATCCTGAAGATCAAACCTGACAGCGCCCCCCCCCTCCCGCATGCCTCCACTTTCCCTGCATGTCTTAGCCTGTCTCCACCCTTGGAGATGAACAGGAGGGAGCCCCCCAGCACAGGCACAAATGCACTCCCGCACCTTCTGTGGCCACAGGGAGTCTCTTAAGAATCTTCTAGAGCTGCCTGTGCCAGAAAGGCCTGCTCACTCAGTTCCTCCTGCTGGAAGTGTCTGCGTTCTCCCTCCCACTCCCCTTTCCAGCCCTGCTCTTCCCAGCCCTCCTCAGGGATGCTGCCTGTTGTAGATTGAATACCCCCAAAATGCATATATTCAAGTCCTAACCCCTGGACCTCAAAGTGTGACCTCATTTGGAAACAGCGTCCTTGCAGATGTCATTGGGTAAGGGGAGGTCATACTGGAGTAGGACGAGCCCCTAATCCAATATGACCGGGCTCTTATAAAAGGGGGGCACTGACAGATACAGGAAGAAGCCTGAAAAGACAGACACAGAGATGGCCCTCTAGGAGACAAAGGGAGAGGCGAGGACCAGACTCCCTCACAGCCCCTGAAGGAGCCCACCCTGACCACCCCATGTCATGGGCTTCTGGCCTTCAGGACTGAGAGACAGTAAATGTCTGTTGTTATCCTGCAGGGACAAAAATCCCCCAACATCTCAAAGACTTAGCACAACACATAAAAATGTATTCTCCCTGACACATTGTTTGCTCTGAGCCCGGGCGATGCGTCACGGCACCCTAGCCACTTAAGGGCACCCGAGTTGTGGACCTCCATGGGAGACCATCACAGGGAAGGGAAGATCACCGCCCTGGGGTGGGGGGTGGGGGGGTTCAACCGCCAGAGCCCAGAAGTGTTAGGTCACTAGCGCTCACCAACCATGTGGCCACACCCAATGAAACAGTGCTAGAAGGGGGGTCGCCCCCCAACCCCGCCCCGTGCCCAAGAAGGACAGAGAAACCTAAGATTTTAAGTAATCTCTACATCCAACACAGGGCTCAAACTCACAACCCAAGACCAAGGGTTCCGTGCTCTAGGCTGAGCCAGCCAGCACCCCCCCCCAACCTTGGCACTTTCTTAAAAATTGTGGCAAAATACACATAACATAAAATTTGCCATCGTAACCATTTCTGAGCACAGGGTTTCATGACACTACATCCGTTCCCATTTCCGTGCCGGCATCCCCACCATCCATCTCTAGGACTTTTCCATCATCTCAAACTGAAACTCCGTCCCCTAGAAGCAGCTCCCACCCCCTCCCTCAGTGCCTCCGACACCCACCCTTCTGCTTCGTGTCCCCATCAACGGGACTCCTCTGAATACCGCGACATAAGTGGAATCCTACAGGATCTGTCCCTTTTGTGTCTGGCTTATTTCACTTCGAGTAATGTCTTCAAGGTTTCACCCATGTTGGAGCAGGTGCAGAACGTCCTTCCTTTTTAAGGCTGATCAATGTGCCATTGTGTGGCAGGACCACATTTTGTTTCTCTGTGCGTCTGTTGCTGGACACTCGGGCTCCCCACCTCACAGCCCCTGTGAATAATGCCGCTAGGAACAGAGGGTCTCTACTCTACCCAGAATTGGAATTGCCTGATCCTGTGGCATTTTTATTTCTTTAAAGATTTTATTTATTTATTTGACAGAGAGAGACACAGCGAGAGAGAGAGAGAGAGAGAGAGAGAGAGAGAGAGAGAACACAAGCAGGAGAGTGGGAGAGGGAGAAGCAGGCTTCCTGCTGAGCAGGGAGCCTGATGCGGGGCTCGATCCCAGGACCCTGGGATCATGACCTGAGCTGAAAGCAGATGCTTAATGACTGAGCCACCCAGGCGCCCCATCCTGTGGCATTTTTTTTTTCTTTTTTAAAAGATTTTATTTATTTGACAGACAGGGATCACAAGTAGGCAGAGAGGCAGGGAGAGGGGTGGGGGGAAGCAGGCTCCCTGCTGAGCAGAGAGCCCGATGCGGGACTCGATCCCAGGACCCTGGGATCATGACCTGAGTGAGCTGAAGGCAGAAGCTTTAACCCACTGAGCCACCCAGGCGCCCCCTGTGGCATTTTTATGTTTCCTTTTTTGAGGCACGTCCATGCTGTTTTCCGGGCACAAGGGTTCCAGTTTCTCCACATCCTCGCTAACACTTGCCATTCAACATAGGGGGGCTGGTATTTCATTGTGGTTTTGATTTGCGTTTCCCTGAGGACCAGTGACGTTGAGCATCTTTTGGTTTGCTCGTTAGCCATTTGTAGGTTTTCATTAGAGAAGAGTCTGCACAAGTTTGCCCATTTTTAATGTTGTTGTTGGTTTTTCATTTTTAATGTTTTGAATTATTGTTTTGTTTTCCGTCTTCGGCACTGTTTTTAACACTGTGATCACCAAATGGAACGAACACCTGAGCGGGCCACCGGCTGGTCCCGGGTTTGCAAGCCTCATGGAGGTTCTGCTCAGACCACCCCAGTCGTCAGGACACTCCTAAAGGTCGATGTTTTCCTGAGGCCAAACACTCACATCCTTGCATTTACACACTCCTGTTTGTTTCACAAATACAGGGTCGAGCCCTGATTAAGTGGTACAGAGTGGCCCAGAGTCCTGTCCTCAGGGACCCTGTGGTCCAGTGAGTGGGACAATTTGGCCGGCAGGGAGGGTGGCGAGTGCGGACCAGGAGGAGTGGAGGGCCCGGGAGCAGGGAGAGGGCCAGACCAGGCAGGCCCTCCGTCCGAAAGGAGGAAAGAGATATTGGAAGGAGTCGGTACTCAACCTCCTTAAATAAAAGGAATCCTGGGGCTCACAGCTAAAAAGCCCAGAAACAGAACACCCGTGGGGACGGCTGGACCAAGCTTGCTCGATCCCTTCCTCCCTCTGCTTCTCCTGGCCTTACTCTCTCCCTGGAGCATCAGTGGTTTCGGGAGGGTCTGGCCTACCCCAGATCTGCAGCAAGAAAAAGGAACCTCCCCAAAGGGACACGGGGAGAGTTGGTAGTAAAAGGAAGAACGCCGGGCAGGAAGACCCTAGTCAGCTCTCTACCCATCAAGCACTTCTCTGAGGGCAAGATGAAATCAGACCTGAGGGATGCCAGATGGACAGATCTCCCCCATAGGGACTTGCTAAGGAGGCAGAAAGTCACCACGGGGCTTGCAGTAGCCACCAACCCTGTGCTCCTTCTCCTCCCCTCTCCCCCTCCGTCTCCCCCTCAGGGGTTCAAGTTCTGACTGGGCCACATGCTTGACCCATGACATTTGCAGAGTCACCTCCCTGTCTCCCGTTGACCTGTCTCCCCCACCCTCCCTGTGTCTCTGCACACACACACCCCCACCCCGCACACCAGGTCATAATCCCAGCTCCAGGTGAGAACATGCCACACTATGGGGCACAGTACCCGGCCTTCCCAAGCGCGAGTCATGACCCGTTGTAACCTCGGACAATGGCTACATGTGGTATCTCACTGCTGCAGTGACCTTGACATTCCTCCCACCCAAGGTGGCGTCATCTATAACAAGAGGCACGGAAGGGACACCACTTCTGAGTGTGTGTCAGAACCCCTCTGGCTTCTGAGGTCAGGTCAGAAGAGGAGATGCCAGGTCACCCTTGTGTGTTAAGAGGCTCCTGTGGGGAGCCAGCAGGTGAGAAGCTGGATTGCCCAAGGCCACCAAGCTATAAACTCCTCCCACATGCTGAGGCCCTGAGTCGCAGGGGACAGCCTGGTGAGGTCCCGCCACCAGCCAGCACCGACTCCTGGACGTGTGTGCGAGCAGGTGAGAAAAAGGAGCCTCCTCAGAGCTGCATGAGTGAGGCTCGGGGACTGTGACGGCCCAGATCATACACCGGGCGGGTGGCCAAGCCGGCGGGGGGGGGGGGGGGGGGGGGGGGGGGGGGGGGGGGGGGGGGGGGGGGGGGGGGGGGGGGGGGGGGGGGGGGGGGGGGGGGGGGGGGGGGGGGGCGGCGCCTGGAACCCAGTTCGGTTTGCACGCCCTGCCCCCAGGCTGCCCTCCTTCGTGGCTGCTGGAATGACCACGCTCCTGGGCTTGAGTCTGAGCCCCTCCGGCCTCTGCCTCTCCCATCACACTGCGGCGTCCCCGCTGGGTCTGTCTTCATGTGGCGCCCTCCGCTCTGTGTGGGTCAGTCTCTGTGCCCCTTCTCCCCTTCTTACAAGGACAACAGTCATATTTGATTAAAGGTCTGCTGTACCCCAGTGGGCCCTCATCTTCCCCGATTACATCTGCAGTGACCCTGTCTCCAAATAAGGCCACACGCCTGAACATGTCTTTCTGGGGCACACGATTCAATCCGCCACCCCGACCCGGGGGCCCTTGCCCCTCGGCCCCATCCTGCCACCAGGACACAACGGAAGTCCCTCCCTCAGAAGGCGTGGGGTCCTCCAGCCTTCTGTGAAGCAGAGGGGGAGACCGAGGCCTCCTCGTGTGCCCACCTCCCTGAGGCACACATTCCCTGGCATGTGCCCCCACAGGAGGGATCCAGCCCAAAGCCACTGTGACTCCAGGGGCTTCGACTAGCGAGGCCCAGGGACCCAGGCAACCCTCGGCCAGTGACTATGTCCAGTCAAGCCGTCCTCCTCCCTCACGTCCCATACCCTGCAAGGGCCCTGGCAGAGCCAGGGCTCAGACCCGGGACGCCTGGACCGGAGTTCCGCCTATGCGGCTCGGCCTTCACTGACCTATCCATGCATGGTGTCTACAGGGGACAGAGGAGCTGCCTCTCCTTTCCAGGGGGGCGCTGGAGCGGGGGGTGTTGCCATGATGCAGGAACAGAGGCCCCGGTGGGACAAGTGACTTGTCCAAGGTCACGTGGCGGGATGGTAATGAGAAGGTCTTGAACCCCAATCCTCGGCTGATTCCTCCCAGTGGCCCCTGCCCCCTTTCACAACTGCCCACGGTAAGCGGCGTCCCTCCGTGCCATGTAGACACTGTCCTCTCCCTGTGTCCTCCATGGTCATCCCCCTGTGCATGTCTGGGTCCCAATCCCCTCTTCTCATAAGCACACCAGTCCTATTGGCTGACGGCCTACCCTAGTGACCCCATTTTAACTTAATTACCTCCTTCAAGGCCCCATCTCCAAATGCAAATACGTTCTGAGGTCTTAGGGGCTAGAACTTCAACATACGCATTTCCGGGGACATAACTCAGCCTGTTTGGGCTCCTATAACAAAACCCCAGAGCCCGAGGGTCCTAAACAACAGGCATGTACCACTCACATTTCTGGAGGCTGGAAGTCCACGATCAAGCCAGCAGCAGACTCAGTGTTTGGTGAGAACCTCTGTCCTGGTTCATGGCTGTTTTTCTCACTGTGTCCTCACATGGTGGAAGGGCAAGAGGGTTCTCTGGGATCTCTTTTGTGAGGATACTAATCCCATTCAGGAGGGCTCCATCCTCAGGAATCAATCACCTCCCAAAAGCCTCACCTCCTAATACCATCACATTGGGGGTTAGGATCTCAACATATGAATCTGGGGGGACACAAACATTCAGTCCAAAATACAGCCCACACCAGAGGCCCTCTGCTTTACCATCCTCTCTCCCATGTTCAACCCACTAGACCTCAGTAGATGTCCACCCAGTGAACAAATGAAATGACATAATCCCGGTAGGGTTTTGGAGGGTGAATAGAAGTTTTCTGGGCAGAGAAGGCAGAGACAGACATCCCTGGCTAAAGGAACAGTCCGTGCTGAGGCCTAGAGACCTCCCAGCAGGATCTGCCTGGCTCCCTGGTAGCATGCTGAGCCAGGCATACCCCACCCCCCGCACCCATCCCAGGTGACTGGCCACCCCAGGTCAACACAGGTGCCACCCTGCTGACTTCCTAACCTAAGCCAAGGCCCATCCAGCCTCCACATGGAGCAGGGCCCCAGCGCTTCCATGCCCAGGAGCCCAGCTTCAATGATTCTAGGTATCTCTTTTCCCCTTCACGCCTGGGTGGCTTGAGCACTACTTATTCAAACTTGCATGTTATTGGTGTTTTTGTTGAAAGCCCAGGAATTATTCATGGCTGGTTTCGGTTCTCTTCTGGCAATGACCGCGTCTTTGTACACAAGGTACAAATTATGTGTCAGTTCAATTCACCGTCAATCAGAGGCTACCCCAAGCACCAAGCAAAGGAGGCTCAGAATGTTCTAGAAGCCAAGTCTGGCTAGAGGGAGCAGGGGCCTGAGTGGATCATGGTCCCCCGAGTCACTAGGGCCAGGGAACTGGGAAGGTATACGAGGAAGGTGACCGGAGAACAAATCCCCCCTGTCCCTTTTCCATCCTTTAGCCCGATGGGCCTCAGTCTTCCCATATGAAAAATGGGTGTTGACGGGAGTATTTAGCACAGGACACTGTCCATGCTGCTTTCCACATGGGTTGTCACCCATGCCCAGCTGTGTGACACATGCAGGGGGGCCCTCTGTGAGGCCTAAAGAGGAGGGCAGAGATGCCAAAGGAAATAAGAAATGAAAGTAGAAGGGTCAGCCTCCACTGCTCTAGGGGGCTGATGTGAGAACATGGCCCGAGGAGGGCCTCCTACTGAAAGGTGGGGTTTCCACCACCCCAATGAAGCTGGCCTCTCGACAGAATGGGAGTGAACCAAGGGTGCTGTGTCTGAGCCAGGTCTCCCCCAACCGGCACCTCCTGCTTCCTGGGTCTTGGGGGGTGACACTCCTTGAGCCCAGCCGCCATGCTGCGAGAAGGCCCAAGCAGGCCCATGGAGCAAGAAGCACTGTCCTTGCGGAGATCCCCTCCCACGGCCAAGTCACAAGCAAAATAAATGGTTTAAAATAAATAATTTCTTAGGCTACGTCACATACGCCTCCCATGGGGGCCTGACGCCCCCCGTGTACCCATTGCCCAGACTTGCCCTGTAGGCCTCCCTGTGGTGGTCAGCTCGAAAGTTCCTTTACCTGAACTCCCCTCCAAAGGCCCTCCCCCGCGGTCCCAGCTCCTTATTCCGAGGTACGGGGGGTTAGGATGCCAACACATGGGCTTTGAGGGACACAGCTCAGCCCCTCCAGGTGGAGGAACCAGCCTGGACAGAGCCCCAAACTGAGGCTGCTCGGGGGAAGCGACTCGGCCGGGAACTGGGCACCAAGACTTGTCAGATGCCGCTGAGGCGGGGCTCAAGAAAAGCCTAGATAGAGTCGGGAACCGGGTCAGTCGTCTTCCCGGGGCCACAGCGTGGAGAACGCCTCAGCTCCCTCCTGGGTTGAGAAGCTTCTCCCCAAAATTCACGTCTACAGAACCTCAGAATGGGACCTTCTCGGGAAACAGGGTCTTTGTAGACGTCAGGAAGATGATTACAACGGAGGGGCGCCCGGGTGGCTCGTAGGTTGGGTGTCTGACTCTCGGTTTTGGCTCAGATCATGATCCCAGGGTCGTGAGATCGAGTCCCAAGTCGGGGTCCACGCTCAATGAGGAGTCTGCCTGAGATTCTATCCCCTTTCCTCTGCCCCTCCCTCCCATGCTCTCTCTCTCTCTCTCAAATAAATAAATCAATCTTAAAAAAAAAAAAAAGATGATTACAATTGAAACGTGGTTCACATGCACAGAGAGAGAGAAAGAGCACGCACAAGCAGCGGGGACAGCAGACAGAGGGAGAAACTCTCTGCTTAGCTCTCTGCTAAGCAGGGAGCCTGACATGGGACTTGATCCCGGGGTCCAGGGATCACGACCTGAGCTGAAAGCGGGCGCCCATCCAACTGAGCCACCCAGACACCCCATTTTTTTTTTAAAGATTTTATTTATTTGACAGAAATCATGAGTAGACAGAGAGGTAGGCAGAGAGAGAGGAGGAAGCAGGCTCCCTGCTGAGCAGAGAGCCCTATGCGGGGCTCGATCCTAGGACCCCGGGATCATGACCTGAGCTGAAGGCAGAGGCTTTAACCCACTGAGCCACCCAGGCGCCCCGCAGACACCCCATTTTTATATCTTACTTTATCTTATTTATTATTTACTTACACACTGGATTTTTAGAGTAGGCCCTAATCCGAAGACTACTATTCTTATAAGAACTGGGAGCTTTGGATACAGACACCCACCTTGAGGAAAGGGGCCGTGTGACCACAGAGACAGATGTGGGGCTGGGGGTGCACATACCAGACAGCCACCACCGGCCGCTGGGAGGGAGGCATGGGATGGGTTCTCCCCTCGGGCCTGCAGAGGGAGCATGTAACCTAGGACTTCTGTCTTCTGGAACTATGGGAAAATATACTTCTCAGCCACTGAGTGTATGTGGCGATTTGTTAGGGCAGCTCTAGGAACCCAGGCATCCGGGGTCCCCAGGGCCCCAGCTGCACAAAGAACCAGGTGCACGTGGAGCGGATGTTCTTTCTGGACACGGACAGCTCCTGAACCTGCCTGCAGGTATTTTTATTTTTTAAGACTTTTTTTTATTTATTTGACAGATCACAAGTAGTCACAGAGGCAAGCAGACAGAGAGGAGGAAGCAGGCTCCCTGCTGAGCAGAGAGCCCGATGCGGGGCTCGATCCCAGGACCCTGAGATCATGACCTGAGCCGAAGGCAGAGGCTTAACCCACTGAGCCACCCAGGCGCCCCTGCCCGCACCTTCTTTACACATCCCATCAAGAGGGGCACCCTGAGACCCCACCCCGTGAACCAAGGCAGGCCTGTGAAGGCTTGGACCACAAGAACGGGGCCAAAGTGTTGCATAGGATGTCGGGGGCTTGGTTAGGAAAGGCCATGGTCCAGTGTAACTTCCCCCTGGTTCTCCGTGGACGTGGCCGAGGCGGGCCACCAAGTCAGGGGTCCCAGTAGCCTAGGATGGCCACGCTGCAAGGAGGCTACCAGGCAGTGCCCAGGCAGGCATCCCCACACCTGCCCTGGGTCACCTGCCCGTGCCACCAGCCTCCCTGGGTCCAGGCCTGCCACACTCTGCGATGACCACCGCGGAGCCCGGGGTCATCTGACTATGACCATGTGACAGACCACTGGCGGGAGTGGTGCTGAGAATCTTCCTGATTTCCTGACCCGCAAAATCCTGAGCTAAAAAAAGCTGGTACCGAGTGGCTGCGTATCGGACCAATTTGTTACACAGCAGTAGTAACTAGAACAGCCAGGGGGCCTGGTGTGGTTAAGGCTTAAAGTGGGGTGCAGGGCTGCCCGGACGGGTCCGACAGAACACCTTGCACCTCCCCCTGGCAGGCCTGCCCCACACGGAAGGGAAGCTGGCCACAGTGCCCACCACCTGCTGGGAGGGTCTTCCATGGCTGCCCATTGCTGCCGCTTGTGGGAGAGTGAGCCCACCCCCACGTGCAGGACCCCGCTGGGAGCCCAGGGCCCGGTGGCCCCTGCGGACGGCTGTCTCTAGAAATACCTGCTCTACCCACAGCGTCCCAGACACAGGGCGGAGGGGCCCCTGGTGACAACACAGCCACCACGCCTTTATTGTGTCTGCTGTGCAGCTCTGCCCATCTGGCCCCTCTCAGTCGGCCTTGACGTTGGTATTTAAACACAGCGCAGAGGCCCTGAGCCCGCCCAAAGACAGCAGAGGCCCGTGCATGTGCTCACATGCACGCTGACCTCTGAACGCTCTGCAAGCTGTCCCCGAGAAGGACGGCCGGGGCCTCGGGAGGAGCACTGGGCATCAGGCCCAGCTTCACCACGAGTCCCCCGGGACCCGATCTCGTTTCATCTGTGGTGGGGCTGAAGACACTCAACAGCCCATGGTGGGCATACAGGAAACGCTGCTGACATGAGGTGATTCAGGGGAGCAGGAAGAGCGACCGCCTGCCCTTCCCACCCTCTCTGCCCCCCAGGCGGCCGCCAGGGGTCCGTTGAGGCCAGCTGCCACAGCCCAGTCAATGCCTACTTTTTGACAACCGAGCTGGCCGGTTCCTCCTTCCTTCTCACCTGCCCAGCCTCCTCCCTGAGTGGGGCAGGGAGCATTTAAGAGGGTGGCACGAATTGGGAAGGAAACACACATGCACTGAGCACCTCTTGCACGCGTGCTCCAGCAGGCTGAGCCTCCCCCCGCCGCCCCCCCCACCCCCGTCAAGTCCATCCAATACCTGCCCCTCTCCCCGCCTCCCTGGAGGCCGTCAGTCCCCAGGCCCTGCAGCCAACCAGTTCCAGGAGATGCAGGACCCAGAAGCACCTTCCTTGGCCGGACCAGACCCAGGTCTGCGTGGCCTCCCCATCTCCACCGGGACCTGAATGTGCTCATTAAAGATCCCAAATCCTGTGGCTTTTAAAACAGAGGGCCCCGGATCTGAAACCAGGGGATTCAAAGGCACTTCTCAGCCTGGAATACAGGTCTCCAGCCCGAGGAACGGACAGGGGAGGGGTGGGTTCCTCGCTGAAATAGAGGGGGCCCCCCCCCCAGGGGCGCTGATGACTCGGCTAGGGCAGGTAGAGGGGCCTGAGCTGCCCTGAGGGGCACCAAGGTGCCTCTCCTTCCCCTCCCCCCTCCTCTTCTTCATGCCCCTCCTCCCTCTAAAAATGCCTTTCAGCTGCCCTCTCGTTCCTGAAATTCCACCCTCGGGCTGGGGCTCCAGAGCCCTTGCAGGTCAGCTCTGGACCTCAGGGTCCCTGTCTATAAGCGGGGACAAGAAGGGGGACCACCTGGCAGCAGAGAAAATTCTGGGGTCTGTCCCACACAGCAAATACGTGTCAAGCTCCTCTTCTTACCCTGGGGATTGGGGGTGCGCAGCGGTGGGCAGGACCCTCTTGTCCTTCCCCTCCCAGGGCCATGGCCTGCAGGGAGGAGCCGCAGGACATAGCCCCCCTCCCCCCCCCCGCCATGCCTGGAGGGCCCACCACCAGCCACCCACCACCCAGGAAGGGGCCAGAGCGTCCCCCCAGAGCAGGCTGGGCTTGATGAGGTGACAGCGTTGCTGTCCAAATGAGGCACCTCAGAGGGGAGGCTGCTAAACATCACACACGACAGGTGGGCAGCCCTAGCCCACCTGTCGTGTGTGGGGGTCAGGGCTCGGGACCCTGACTTGGCTGTGGGGCCGTGGCAGCCATTGGGGTGTGGAGGGGAGTGACTATTCTGTTTGGGGACCTGACCCGGCTCATTAAGGGAGGGTCCCCACAGTACCTGCGAGGAGTCAGGGGGAGAAGCCGAGCTAGGGTGAGCTGGTCATGGCTCAGGGTTGCCCCGAGGTAAGGGATTCTTTTCAGGGATCTGGCTCGGGCTCTGCCACACCCACGAGGCAGCCCCAGGGACCCCAGGGCTGGCCTCTGAGAAAGGCCAGGTGTCAAGCAGATCTAAGGTCAGACACCGGGTTAGAGTCGTAAGTAGGCTGGAGGCGACCGGGCAGAGGGAGAGGGATGGGAAGCACGTGTGATGGGGACAGAGTTTTAGTTCGGGAAGATGAAAGAGGGGGACTGTGCCCGACATCGCTGAAAGGGGCCCAGAGCGTTGGGGATGGGGACGGATTCCGCTCCTGGGGGAATCCAGCCACCTGGCAAGGGCACTGTGGGGAGTTTGATTTTCCTCCTTTCCTACCAGAACCAGATTGTCCCTGGAGACCTAATCCCTTAGGGGGATTTTAAAGCCTCCAACTTGTCAAGGAAGAGGCCAGCTCCTAGCCTGAGGCAATGTCAGCTTCCCATTTTAATTGGAGCGTTTTTTTAGCCCTGAGCAAGAGGTTCCCAAAGTCCTGAGCCTCCCCCCCGCTGTGCCCACAGGGACAAGAGACATGTGCCCGTTCTGGGCCCAGGGGCCTTCCGAGCCCCCACAGCCCCATCAGCAGCCCGTTCCTGTGGGGTGTGGGCACCCACAACCGCACCAGATGGGTGGACACCGCTCCTTTTCAGGAGGGGCTGCTGGGCACCCAGCGGCCCAGCCACCAACGGGGCAGAATCCCCCCACCCAGACCTCCACTCAGTGCCAGTGTGGTGGAGCCTCCCGCTGGCCCGAGACTGTCCCTCTTTGATCGCTGAAGGTCTTGGGTCCAGACAGCCTCTCGGCCCAGCCCGCAGTCCCTCTGCCATCACAGCCAAGTGGTGTGGTGGGTTAAGCAGTGTTCTCCCCCAAAAAGACACATTCGCCAGGAACCTCAGGATATGACCTTATTTGGAAATAGTTTTTTGCAGATACGGTTAACTAACACACACACACACACACACACACACACACACACACGTTGTGTGCAGGAGGGGGCAGAGATCAGAGGGAGACCTCCTCCAGCCAGGGAACCCCGACTTTCAAGGAGAGCCAGAGCCACCAGAATGTGGCAAAAGCCTGGAGCAGATTGAAGCCTCCAGAAGGAACGGACCGGCCAACACCTGGGTCACAGACCTCAGTGCTGGAAGCTCTAGCCAGGCCCCGAAGGGAGGACACGGGGAAGAGGACTTGCTGCCTCCACCCCAGCCCCAGCCCCACAGCGGCTCCCGGCTCCCGAGGGCTAAGTTCCTGCCGCTCCCGCACTGGGCACAGGATCTGTTTTCCATAAACACTCTTTTGAACCGAATTTCATTTTTCTCACCCAAGGAAAGCATCTGGAGGAGAAGGCTCTCAGACTCTCAGGGTGGAGAGTAAAGGGGGAGGAGGATGTTCTGTGTTTGGTTGAGGGCTTTTCCTTTTTTTTTTTTTCTGGCATCCTCTGTCCTTCCTGATTTTTCTCAAATGAACATGGGGGTAAGGGCCTCTGAAAGTGGGTTCCTGCCCCGCCTCGGGGGCTCTGAGATCCGGGAGCCAGGGCAGAGGAGCAGAGAGGGGAGGAAGCAGGTTCCCCAGGATGGGCAGGGCGCAGTGACCAGTGCTCGGCTCTTCTCCCTGTCACCCCGCACCCCCCCCCCGCCCCCGTGATGAGTGCTGGGCACTGGAGGGAAGGGGTGGGAGGGGTACTCCAGGCAAATAACGGCTGGGAGCCTGTGGCCCCCAGGCTATCAGCCCTCCAGTGGGGCTGGGGAAGAGAGGACATCCTGCAGGCTTGGGATCTACATAGGCTGGGGCCTCCCTGCCCCAGACGGGGCCCCACATGGTCCCTGGAGGCTGCAGAGACCACCGGGCCAGAGGCACCCACACGGAGAGTGGCAGGGACTCAGCGGAAACAGCTCCCCCCAACCTCCCAAACTCAGCCCCTTTGCAGCATCTTTAATTTGTTTGTGCAGAAAATAAGCTAAGGGAGGCAGCGGAGACTTTGTTTAAAAAAGAGCAGGCCTCAGCATTTCCCGGGCACTGGCAGAGTGCCTGGGAGGGGTAGGGGGAGGAGGGAGCATGTGGATTCATCTCATTCCTGTGTGGCATCACGCCATCACCCAGCAGAGGCCCAGCCTGCCTCGGGCTCCCCAGCTCTGAGTCCCGCAGCCTCCTTGGTCCTGTGGCCTGAGCAGAGGCCTGAAAGGCCCCCTCCACGGAGACCTGGGCCCACCCTCGAAGCTCAGAGAGAAGCGACAGCCCGGACGCCAAAGCCACGGCTGCCCCAGGCTCCTGCCTCCCTGGGCCTCAGTGACCATTCTGTCCAATGGGATTACGGGGGTCAGCAAGGGCAGATTCTCTTCATGGGCCCCTACTCCAGGCCAGCCCCTGACGGCTCCCCAGGGCACGAAGCTACAGAGCGGGAGGCCAAAGCTCAGAGAGAGCCCGGCCCCACCCTAGAGTCCGCAGTGGTGGAACCTGGGTTCTCACTGGTCTCCCGAGGGGAGAAACTCCTCGCAGCCCCCCAGGGCCCCACCCCAGGGTCCTGCCTTCCTGGCTTGTGCACTCCACGGCCGTAGCTGCCCCAGGCTCCTGGCAGGGGTGGCTCTGAGCTCCCCCACCCTGGAGCCTGGCAGGGCTGGAGGAAGCCCCAGGAGAGGGGCCAAGGGCAACCCCCATGCAGCCACACCTACTCCTCCAGATTCTACAGGCTCTGCTGACACCTGCTGGCCAGGCGTCCCATCACCATAGCAACCTGGGCCCTGCCTCCCAACCCCCCAGCAAGGAGTGGATGGGGTGGGGGTGGCTCCTGGCAGATGGGGCGGTGTGGACCCGCAAACGTGGGGGCCACCAGGAATGGCAGGCCAACTCCAGGGGCAGCTTTCCATGAGTCCCACAAAATGCTGTGCCCCTACCCTGCCTGGCTACAT
Organism: Mellivora capensis; assembly: GCA_004024625.1. Taxonomy (NCBI): domain Eukaryota; kingdom Metazoa; phylum Chordata; class Mammalia; order Carnivora; family Mustelidae; genus Mellivora; species Mellivora capensis. Next base: position 97,218 of record PISX010004630.1, on the reverse strand, counting down.
CTCCCCTTCCTCCACACCCCACCGCCCCAAAGACCCCAGAGCCAGGGTCTTCGGTCCAGCCCCCGGTCCTCACCGCAGGACTTGTCCAGGGTGCAGACTTCAGGGGTTCCCATGGCGGGCACCATGATCCTTCCCTCCCCACCAGGGCCACCAGAAGGCAGGCAGGGGTTGCCTCCCCCCAACCCTAGCTCCTCGGGTTTCCCTCCTCCATACTGCTGGCCTGCCTCCTCCTCTATGCCTGGGCCTGGGCCAGCCACCCTTCACCTGGGTGCCGGTCACCCCTCACCTGTGTGCCTGTCACCTCTCACCTGGGCGGCTGTCACCCCCTCACCTGGGTAGCTGTCCCCTTCACCTGGGTGGTTGTCACCCCTCATGCAGGCGGCTGTCATACCCCAGGCCCAGACCCTTACTCTTCTGTAATCCCCAAAGTCACGTACGTGTGTGTGTGTGTGTGTGTGTCCCATAGGGAAAGTCCCAGATCCTCCCTCAGGCCACACAGGCCTGCTGTTCCCACATGGGGGCTTGGAGCATCCTATCCCCACTTCCCAGAATGGTTTTCCCAGCTCCCTCTATCTCTGTTCAGCAAAACCTTCCAGGACATTCCACCTGTGGAATGTGACCTCTCTGGGCCCTGCCCTTACCTGGGGATTGTGTCCCTCCCGCCATGGTGCCCCAGTGATGCTGCCATGATTGTGGGGTCCCCATTGTGCCTGGGCTAATCCCAGCACCGGCACTGGGAAGCATTTGCTGACTTGGGTGCCTCCAGGCCTCTCCCACCCCTGCTGACCATGCCCTATGGGATGACACAAGTCTGACCCCATAGGCCCAGCACAGCCCACCCGGGGCTCCCTACTCCCAGAAGCTTGCACTGGACCTCAGTACACAGAAATGGAGAGCTGCAGTGACCCTTCTGGAACCCTTCTGAGACGGCCACTCAGTGGTGGGGCCTGGTGATGGGACATTGGGCCACCTTCTCTATTAGTCCCTTAAGATCGGGCAGTGGGGCCAGAAGGACTTAGAGAGCCCTGGTCTTGCCCCAAGGTGGTCGGGGATCTTTGGTCAGTCCCCACCTCCAGGGCCTCAGTCTCCCCATCTGTACTCAACAGATTGGACCCATCTGGTTCAGACAACTTGGTGATGCCCCAGACCCTGGTGGCTGAGGGGGAGACCAGCCCTTCCCGGATGCCCACCAAGCCCTGGGTACCCAGCCACTCTGGGGGTCTGGTCCAGCACCTGTTCGCAGTCTTGCACCCAGAAAGTTGGTGGCAACCGCTATACCAGTACCCAGAAAGTCAGGGCATGTTGGCCAAGTCTGGCCACAGTCATGGCCATGGTGACCAGAAGCCATGTGTTGGGTCAGGGGAGGCCCCATGGGCTGGTCAGCAGATCAACCTTGCCTCCCAAAACACCTCTAACCTCTTTCTCTGTGGTCCTCTCTCCCTCATCTCTCTACCCGCATCAATCTACTGGGTTTGGGTTTGTTTTAAAGATTTTAAGTCATCTCTCCACCCAGCGTGGGGCTTAAATTTATAAGCCCAAGATCAAGAGTGGCATGCTCTAGGACTGCCCCCTGCTAATCTATTCCTCTGATTTCTCTCTGCTTGCTCTGTCTTGCTCTGTCTCTGGCACTCCAGGCAGTGAGAACAACCTGTGCAAAGGCCCTGTGGTGGATCAAGCACAGAGCAACAGAGGGCTCAAAGGGAGACAGGCATGGCAGAAAATAGAGCATACAGAGGCAAGAACATGAGACGGGGACGGGACAGCACCGCTGAGACTCAGAACAGGGTCATCCCCTCTAAGAACAGACTTGCAGGTTGACAGAGAACAACTCAAATCAGATCAGTTCAGGTCAGATCCACGACAGTCATCATACTTGTGTATCAGAAAAGGATCTAGTAGACACTGTGTGCTCCATAAAATTCAATCTGTCCCACCCCCATTCTGTAGTCTCCCCCATTGTTTGGGTGGACCCTATTTGGACCTAGCAAATCAGGGTGTTCTCATCTCCCCGGTCATAAGAATTGGTTCAGGGGTAGGAATAAACAAGGAATCCCATGGCCCAGTTGGCCAGTCACCATCCTAAACTGAGTCCTTGGAGATACTACTAAGCTGCTGGATCGATCCTGACCTGAAGTCTTCCCTACTGTTTCTTTACTGAAATAATTTTTTTATTTTTATTTTTATTTTTATTTTATTTTATTATTAAGCCATTTTGCACTAGGTTTTCTATTATTCTCTAGTATTTGCTTCCAAACACATCCCGGGAATGTGTTCTCCCAGAGACTCAATGTAGCAACGAGGCCACCTTGGAAGCCAGACAGAACAGTTTCCAGATGGCAATAAAGCAAGGAATGCCTCTCCAGTGTCAAGGAGGATCAAGCTGCATTTTAAAAAGCAACAGAAGGTCTGGGAAGTTTAACCCTTGGACAGCAAAGGCCTGCAATGCTCCGAGTGGGCGGGCCGGAAGGTGTAGGTGGCTGGCTTGGTGATGGGGTCCAGGCCCCCTTGCTCAGCAGATCTCCAAGTCAGGTCCTGACGAAACGCCACCCCAGCTACCGCGCCTGGCTGGCCTCTGCCCACAGCCTGCCGTCCAAGTCTCTCCACGACTGTGCCGCCAGCTTCCCTGCCACCCGAGCCACGCTGGAAAATTGCCCACAAGTTAAAAGAGATTTCTTTCCAGCAGACAGCAGACATGGCTCCAGCAGATCTGAGCCTTATCTTCCCCTTCCAGAATGAGTGTTGTTCATTTCACTTCCTAAAATTAAAAAAAAACCCAAACCACAAACTGAAAAACAGGTGGGGCCGTTTCAGGATCTGGCTGGAGTTTGTCTGGGAGCTGATAAGGAGAAGCCAGTTGCCAGGCAACACGGCAGTGAGCCGCTGGGGAGAAGTGCCCGGCGTTTCCGGGGCACCCCCACTGCCCCCCCAAAGAGATAGCTGGGCACAAGCAGGCCCAGGGCTCAGTAAGGCCTTTCTCATTCTAGAGAGGTTTCATCCCTAAGTATTTGGGAGCCCAAAGGGATGAGAAGCAGAATGGAGGAACCCGCCTGCGCAGAAATAGCATGAGACAATGTGTCACTAGGGCAGGAAAGCCAACAGTGACTGCCCCTGGGGGTCGGGGCCCGGCATCCTGAAAGCAGTCAGAGGGAAATGCACGTCTGGCCTGGGAACCCTGACTGGGGGGCTGCTGGTGGACCTCCTGGAGGGAGGTCGGCAGAGATAGGCCAACAGGGCCCTGCCTTGACCCAGCTCTAGTCCACGAATTCCTCGGTAAGTGGCACAGGGTATAGAAATTGCCTGATGAGATGTACAGCTGATCCAAAAAGCCGGGAGAGACAGGGAAGACAAACAAAAAAAACCACATTTCATTTGATCACCACCCCCAACCCAACCCAACCCAATGCAACGAAACCCCACCAGGACACTCCGTGTTGGGTGAGCTGTGTGACTGTGTAAGCTGGTGGTCAGCTGGTCAGGGTGGGGGATATGACACCACCCACTTCACAGGCCGTGCGGTTGAGCTAAAGCACTTCATGGAGAGAGGGCTTCAATTGGCACGTGGTCCGCAGTGAGGACCCCACAAACACAAGCTACTACTGCTATCCTTCCAATACCAATGTGTGAATGTAATATAGTCATTAAGAACGAGGGCACCTGGGTGGCTCAGTTGGTTAAGCAACAGCCTTCGGCTCAGGTCATGATCTCAGAGTCCCGGGATCGAGTCCCGCATCGGGCTCCCAACTCCATGGAGAGTCTGCTTCTCCCTCTGACCTTCTCAGCTCTCATGCTCTCTCTCACTCTCTCCCTCTCAAATAAATAAATAAAATCTTAAAAAAAAAAAAAAAGGACGATCCTAAAATGAAAAGGCTGAGAGCCGAAGGCACACATGGGGTGACATCTGTCACTTGCAGGCCCCTGTCCTCTCCAGTGTCCCCGCCCATCTTCCTCCCTCCTCCCAGTGACGCTGCTGTCCTTGGCTTTGGGGTGGCTAGTGATCTCCCCTCTGATCACAAAACCTCCCCTGATTCCTGCGTGTGGAAGTCCCCGTCCTTCCACTTGGATCCTATAAGGACTTCCTTGTCCGTCTCCTGTGGCCTTCACCACTGCCTCCCTGGCTATTTCTAGAGACACCTGCCTGAGTTTCGTGTTAAATTCAGCAGCTCCCGGGCGCCTGGGTGGCTCAGTGGGTTAAAGCCTCTGCCTTCGTCTCAGGTCATGATCCCAGGGTCTTGGGATTGAGCCCCGCATCGGGCTCTCTGCTCAACAGGGAGCCTGCTTCCTCCTCTCTCTCTGCCTGCCTCTCTGCCTGCTTGTGATCTCTGTCTGTCAAATAAATAAATAAAATCTTAAAAAAAAAAAAAGATGACAGTCGAGCTGTTGGCTGGACCTTCAGCCATCAAAAGGCTCAGCTTGGCCGGAGGCTCCCCTTCCAAGAGGGGTCGCTGGCCCAGCACTCAGCCAGACATGGTTTTGGGGAGCCAGACGGCTGGGGGTGGTGAGGCATGAGACTAAGAAAGGATCACCACCCCGACAACAGCAGACATCTTCACTCGAACATTGAGAACGAACTCGAATGGCCATTTCTCCAGGGAAACATACCAATGGCCAATAATGCGTGGAGAGATGCTCAGTATCACTCATCGTCAGGGAAACTCAAACGGAAGGGGCAGCCACTTCACACCCACCTGGACGGTGCCGCTGGGGACCGTGGAGAAACCAGAACCCCGCGCCCTGCTGGTGGGAACACAAATGGTGTCTTCGCCGCGGAGGACAGTACGGTGGCTCCTTGGAAATTCCACACACAGGGCGTGGGTTCGAGCCCCACGTTGGGTGTGGAATGTACTTGAAAAAAAATTTTTTTGACACAGAACTACCCTAAACTCCAGCAAAGAAGATGCCCAGAACTGAGAGAAGGGACCCGAAGAGAGAGGTGTACACACATGTCCGGAGTGGCACAGATGGCAATACAAGGCGGAAGTTACTCCGGTGGATGGGTGAACAATATCACACACACACATACACACACACACACACCCCAATGGGCAAAACGAAAGACTGACCAAACCAAGGGCTGGCGAAGACGTGGGACAACCCAAGGAGCCCGAGGACGGGCTGCCGACCTTCCGCTCGTGGGGTCAGAGGGGTTTATCTGGAAATGTTTCGGGACTTTGGTTTGCTGGTATTTGAGGCATCCCTGGCACTGAGTGGGGGGTTAGCAGGGGGGGATCCAGGGAAGCTGATGTCCCAAGGACGTAAGATGTCACCCCACGCGGTAAACCGTCCTTCCCAAAAGTCAATGTGGAAAATTCACCAGGAAGCCATGAAACCCACTTAGTGGGTTCCATCCAAGGGAAGTTTAGTTTTTCAATGAAGGCCAAAATAACAGGACAGGAAAAGACAAGGTAAAGTATCAGTATGCATCTCTCACTCAGGGTGACTACCGCTTCCCGACCACCTAGTTTGAGGTACTGTGCCTGTGTTCTCCGTTCTAGGTTATGATGTAAAGTACAGTCTTACTGGGGGCCCAGGAGGAAAAAAGTGTGACAAACACGAGGTGGCGGTCATGGGGTATCCCTGTGGGTGTGCCAGGAGAAGGAGGCGAACATGTGTGGCCACACCCAGCGGGTGTCTGCAGTCTGTCCCCCACAGTGTCCTGCAGCCCTTGGTGCCCCACAGCCACCCAGCAGTAAAGGAGACCGTAGGCTGGGAGTTGAAGGGCACACCTCGGAGGGGATGGTGCCCCTGAGCTCAGTGGGAGCAGTGTCTCCATTAGGCTCTCCCGCAATCCCACTGCCCGGCTGGAGGAGGGGGCTGTGGGCTGGCCTGGGCTGGGCCCTGCATGCTGAATGGGGGCGAGCGGTGGAGCTAAGGCTTGGGAGGTTTCCGGCCGCTGGATGAGGACCAAGATGGCTGAGCCCCAGCGAGGACCCCGAAGGAGTGTGCATGGCAGGCCTGGCGGTGGGCAGGTGGGGCACACCTTGTCAGGGGTGTTTTCTGAGCAGACAGAGGTGAGGACTGGGACCCTCAGAAGCTCTGCCCTGGGCTCACTGAGCCCCCTAGGCCCCAGGGTCCCAGATCCTGGGACCCATATGCACAAATGGAAGGGACAGACACCTGGGAAGGGGGCCCAGGCCCACCTGCAACGACCCCAGAGCCAGTGCCCGTGGCGACGGCGGGCCTCACCCTGACCCACCAGGCCCAGCCAAGTCACCAGGGGCCACTGCCAGGAACCTGGAGCAGAGGGGAGGGCACACTCGAGTCCCAGCACTGTGGTGGCTGTCCTCATGTGCCAGGCACTGTGCCCAGCTCGGGGGACACGGCAGGCCCTGCTGTCCTCACGGGGAAGGGGGACACAGCAGGGGCTGCAGTCCCGGGGGAAACTGACCGGATGGTGAGTGTGGCCAGCTGGGCACACAGGGCACCTCTGGGGCTCACAGAGACCTGTGGTACCATGTCTGATAGGTCAGGGAGGTGACGGGAGGCCACGCAAGGAGGTGGGCTTTTACTCCCATGTTGTGTGTGTCGGGACAGCTACGGACATGACTCTGTGTGTGTGTGTGTGCGTGTGTTTAGTAGGTTTTTTGTTGGCCAGGGGTTGAGGGGGGTGGTCTGTGTCTGCTTCAGAACAGCCTCTTTGGCCAGAGTGGCAGATCCCAGCATGACGGTCGGCGTCCCTGGCCTGGTCCTTGTCAGCAGAGGAGTCTGTCAGGGGCTTGAAGTCCCTGCAGCGGGGCCTGGCCCAGTCTGACAGCGGAGGCAGAAGGGCAGCACCCCTGTCCCCTGCCCTATGCCCTCTGCCCCAGAGCAACTATTCCGCCACTGAAAGCCTTTTTCTCCTCCCTCACCATATCTTTTCTTTCTTTTTTGGGAGCAGTGCTGGCTCTGAGCGACGGTGCTTCTGGGAAACAGAGCCAAAAGTCTTGTTTGTGCAAAGAAACTATTCTTCCTCCACACACGAGTGCTGTTTGTGCGTGAATCACCCCTCTCATGAGGTCGTCCTCGGCCCACCTCTTTCCCGGTGACACTTCTGTCCCCGCAGGAGTTTGGCCCTGGCAGCTGGACACGCATGCCCCTTGGCCTGCTCTGGGCCTCGGTTTCATCAGCCCAAAGTGGGGTCGCACACTTGGCTAGAGAGTCGTCTTGGGGGAGACCACACACATGAGGTCACCAGCCCCAGCCTCACACAGTCACTGACAACCCACCATTGACTGGGCCCTGGGAGCCATAAAAGGAACTTAGACTGCTTCGGGGGTCAAGGGCAAGTGGAAGAGAGGGGCCCAGGTCGGGGACTCAGGTCTCCGTGAGGCTGGAAGCCTGGAAAGCATGCTGTTCAGCCTAGTGGCCACACCTGGCCCTGCACCAACCCTGTCTGCTGGAGGGTGGGGGGGTGGTCAGCACTGCTGGGACCGGACCCCTTCTTTTCTCGGCCACCCCACAGGGTCTGTGGCTCATGGCTGACCTGGGCTTCTCCGCCTGGAAGGACCTACAACCGTGCCAAGACAAGAACGACTGCACTAACCTGTCTAGGGTTCGCTGCTGCTGTTGGTTATTGGTTTGTTTTAACATTTAGGGCTTTAAACACATTTTAGGAACAAAAGTCCTTAGCATCAGTTTTTTTTTTTTTTTTTTAAGATTTTATTTATTTATTTGTCAGAGAGAGAGAGCACAGGCAGACAGAGAGGCAGGCAGAGGCAGAGGGAGAAGCAGGCTCCCCGCCGAGCAAGGAGCCCGATGTGGGACTCGATCCCAGGACGCTGGGATCATGACCTGAGCCGAAGGCAGCCGCTTAACCAACTGAGCCACCCAGGCGTCCCGTAGCATCAGTTTTTGTTTGTTTGTTTGTTTGTTTGTTTTTGGGTTTTTTTGCAGACATAAGCGTTCCGCAGAGACTGACCTGGACCGAACCAGACTGAAGAGTCTCTCTCTCTCTCTCTTATTTATTTATTTATTTATTTATTTATTTATTTATTTATTTTTTATAAAGGTTGTGTAGATTTATTTTTTTATTGATGCAAGGCACTTTTCTTTTTTGGGCTTCATTTAGAAACAAAGAATGCTACATTGGTTACTCAGAACTATTTTGGACAAAGAAAAAATGGGCTAAACGACTCTAAAAAGAACAAACACAACATTTGGCTTTTAAAGAAAAAAAAGGAAAGTGACTCAAAAGTCTAAAACTCCTAGTTTTTTAGTATTACCAAGCAAAACATCTTCCTTTGTTCATTAAACTTTTTTTTTTCTATAGAATAAACAAACTAGCAAGAGGAATGGAAGCAATACTTGGATCATGTTAAAGTAAGAGTTAGCTAATGTCATGATTCAAAGATTACTAATAAGGTATTAGTTAAAAAAAAATAAAACGGTAGTGAAGCTACTAAACTACACTAAAACAGAAATGTGGCAGATTCCTGCATTTGTTAATGTTTCCATAAGAGGTTCCATCATAAAAGTGAACTGTAAAATTATTTTTAAAATGTAATATATAGAACACAAAATGAATTAGCAAACTTTAGGAAATTCCCTTGTTATAAATTACCCAGATTTTATAAACAAACCCCCCCTAACTTGCATTTTGTTTAAAGTAGTAACTTTATATCCTACAAATAAATTTCAAGTATGAAAAGTGCATTATTGCCATAATACCTCTTTGCAAGTCCAAAATTCTTGGTTTATAATAAAACTGTAAAGTGTTAAAAAAAAAAAAAAAGAAAGAAAAAGAAAAAAAAAGAAGAAAGGAGTAAAACCATCAGTGCCATCTATTGCAGAAGTCCAACATCTTCTTAAAATGTCGCTCAACACGTTGCAGAGAAACACGCCTGGAAGCAACATACAATTAAAAAAAAAAGACTTGTGTTTTTACCATTTTACATTATTATTGTCTATAATATTTCTTCCTTCCCAAATAGAAATTCACATCCTCTCTAATGTTGCTCCAGTCAGCCATTCTGTGCAGTCGCCACTTGCATGGTTCCAAAATCATCTTCTTCTTCATGTGTTCTCTTCAAACTGCCTGTGGGTCCAGAATGAACAGATAATGACCTTTCTATCTGGAGTGGTGACGTCATCTGTATTGTTAATTTCGCTAGGCAGATGGCTTCATATTCCTGAAGCTGATGGACAAATCCAGCATTAGGATTAATGCAAAATCTTCTTTCTTGAACATAAGCAAATGCATCTCTGTACTTCATTCCAAATGTTTCCATAATGTATGCAATAACAAAGGCAGCACTCCTGGAGATCCCTGCATTTCCATGGACAAGAACTTTTCCTCCAGTCTGTAAACTTCCATCAATAAATTCTTTAGTCGTGGGAAAATAACGTATTATATTTTCAACTGGATTATCTGCAATATCCAAGACTAAATACCTAAATAATTGTTGAAAGTTTGGTTTAACAAAGTTTGCTTCAATATTTTGTCTTATGCATATTATATGGGTTATTCCATATTTCTGTAGTAGGTAGCTTGCTTTTCATAGCAGAAGAATATGGACCTAAAAACAATCCAGGTAAAATTTCCTGCATCTCTCGTCTCATAGGGTAGGTCCATTCCTCGGCGTCTTCTTTGCACTGCGGGAGCGAGGGGAACTCCCTCTTTTTTTTAAAAAAAAAACCTTTTTTTTTTTTTTAATTTATTTATTTGTCAGAGAGAGAGGGAGAGAGCGAGCACAGGCAGACAGAGTGGCAGGCAGAGGCAGAGGGAGAAGCAGGCTCCCTGCCCAGCAAGGAGCCCAATGTGGGACTCGATCCCAGAACGCTGGAATCAGGACCCGAGCCGAAGGCAGCCGCTTAACCAACTGAGCCACCCAGGTGTCCCAAGAGTCTCTCTCTTGATTGAATGAGTTCATGTCACCGAACATTCAACAGCCAGTCCAAGCCCACGCCCAGACCGGGTGCTTGCGCAGGGGAGACGGGCCAGCATCTTCCCTGGGGAAGGTCCTCATCCACGGAGGGAACAGATGAGCTGTAGGAGAGGAACCACACTCTATTCGCTACTGGGGGGAGATGGTCCCTGCTGTACAGACACCTCAAATTCTAAACACCTTTGAACCCTAAAATTTGATTTCTAAGAATGCCTTCTGTTCTAAAGAAAGAAACACACACACATAGTCCATTTATAAGAACACTCACGGCAGCTGTTTCCAGAAACAACAAAACTAGAAGTGATCTGACTGCCCAATCACAGGGGACCAGTTAAATAAGTCCGGTAAGTAAAGCCATCACAAGTCACCGTGTAGCAGACCACGGGGGGCGGGAACGTGTGCACCACATACCCAGGAAGCGAAAGGAGCTCTGGGCGAAGTCATTTGTGGAATATAATCCCATTTTAATCTCTTCGATACCTACACGCACATCTCCGCAGCCCAAAGACAAAGGCTGGAAGGACGTGTGCTGAAATATTAGTGTTGGGATTACTTTAGTGTTCCTTTGCTTATACTGGCTGTTTCTCGAATGAGCTTTATTGTATTAGGAAAGAAAGACGGCTTCCAAAGCCAAAGGCAGGACAGTAACGGCCATCAGCAGTGATGCTGTCTGCACGAGGCACCAGAGTCGTGCAGGACAAGAGGGGGTTGCTTCTGTCTGGAAGGGCCCGGACCAGGGGGAGAGCTCCCTGGGAGGCTAACATCAAAGGCAGCTGGATGTTGAGGGACACGGCGGGTGGGGGGGGGGCGGTTTCCACAGTCATGGGCAGAACAGGGCACTGAAGTGGAGGGAGCAGCACAGGAATGGGCAGAAGACAACTGGTGGGTCCCTGAGGCTGGCTCATCAGACAGCCGAAGCCCCCAGGAGGGCCCAGGGCCTGGGGCTTGCCCCCAGAGGAAAGGCGCTGCTTACGGAGTCTGTACTCCCACGGTCTCCAGGTCCCTAGAGAGCAAGACGTGGGAGCAGAGAGAAGTGGAGTGAAGCACTTCTTAAGGATATAAAACAAAGGCTGGGGTGCCTGGGTGGCTCAGTGGATTAAAGCCTCTGCTTCCAGCTCAGGTCATGATCCCAGAGTCCTCGGATCGAGCCCCTCATCCGGCTCTCTGCTCCCCCACCCCCCCGCACTGCCTGCCTCTCTGCCTACTTGTGATCTCTCTCTGTCAAATAAAGAAATAAAATCTTAAAAAAAAATAAATAAAACAAAGGCTCTCATCTTCCTTATAGATAGAGTGTCTATAAACCAGTAACAAAAAAAATAACGTAAGGGTGCCTTGGGGGCGCTGTCCACTGAGTGGCCAACACTTGGTTTTGGCTCAGGTCACGATCTCAGGGTCCTGGGATCGAGCCCCGCGTCAGGCTCCACGCTCAGCGGGGAGCCTGCTTAAGATTCTCTCTCCCTCTCCCTCTGCCCCTCCCCCTGCTTGTGCAAGCATGCACGCTCTCTCACTCTCTGTCTCAAATAAATATTTAAAGAAAAAAATAACATAGGACTAGCCCAGCGGGGGAGGGAGCTCAGCACCGCGGGCAGCAAGCGAGATGCATCACTGAGGCTTCCTCCTCCTCGCCCTCCTCACCCTGCTGGCGCTCACCTCGCTCACCTCCGCGGTGGCCAAAAAGAAAGACAAAGTGAAGAAGGGCGGCCCGGGGACGGAGTGCGTGGAGTGGGCCTAGGGGCCCTGCTCCCCCAGCAGCAAAGACTGCGGCGTGGGCTTCCGTGAGGGCACCTGTGGGGCCCAGACTCAGCGTACCCGGTGCAGGGTGCCTTGCAACTGGAAGAAGGAGTTTGGAGTGCCAGGAGACCATCCGCGTGACCAAGCCCTGCACCCCCAAGGCCAAAGCCAAGGCCAAAGCCAAGAAAGGGAAGGGAAAGGACTAGCAGCCAGGTCTGGATGCCGAGGAGCCCGGGGCCGGTGCCCTCCCTCCCACAGGCCCAAGATCTAACCTACCAGTGCCTTTTGTCTACTTGTTAGCTTTATCAGTCATACCCTGCTTCTTCCCTTTCAGTCCTCTGCCCCCACCCCCAAGTGTCCCAGATGGGGAGGGACAGGGGATTGTGGACAGCTTGAGCCTCCTGCCCCAGAGGGATGTGATTCCGGGTACCCCCTTTTGTTCTTTCCCACAAAGATACCATTACTGAGAAATAAACAGTCGTGTTTTTGTTTTGTTTTGTTTTCCAATAAAAGCTTTTCATTTAATATATATATAAAAAAAGAAAAAAGTAACATAGAATGGAGACTCTCAATGGCCTTTAAAATAAATAAAAAGACGGGACGCCTGGGTGGCTCAGTTGGTTGGACGACTGCCTTCGGCTCAGGTCATGATTCCGGAGACCCGGGATCGAGTCCCGCATCGGGCTCCCAGCTCCACGGGGAGTCTGCTTCTCCCTCTGACCTTCTCCTCGCTCATGCTCTCTCACTGCCTCTCTCTCAAATAAATAAATAAAATCTTTAAAAAATAAATAAATAAATAAATAAAATAAATAAAAAGAAGCTCAACTTTGCTCATAGAAGAAATGCTCAGTGAAATCACACTTCAATACTATTTTTCACCCACCCGATGGGCAAAATTCAAAAGTTAGTGAACATCCTCTATTGGCAAGACGGTGGGAAGCAGAAATTCTTGGACATTGTTAGTGGAAATGTAATTTGGTTCAACCCATCCCTGTGGAGCACAATGTGGGCAGTGCCTTTCTAATTACAAAGGCACATGCTCTCTGAGCCGGCACTTCCTTCCCGGGAATTTGTTACAGACCCTTCCACACACGTAAAGAGATAGTCAAGTGCTATTCTTAATTTGCAGCATCGTATGAAGAGCAGAAGACTGAAAACCATGAAAAATTTAGCCACAGGCGATAAGCTGAAGGAGTCCTAACACAGCACCCGTGGAATATTACACGGCCGTCAAAAGTGACGGCGGTCACGGGAAGAATAATGGCCAAGTGGGAACCTTTGAAAACTCACCTCTCATAGAAGCAATGGAAAAAACCGGCCCCCCAAATGATTAGAATCAACTTTTCCAGAACTCTGGAAATCAACCAGAGGCCTGCAGCAACCGGGGAAATGTTTATTCCAGAAAAGTGACTGAATCTCAGTAGGTTCAGCATTTTGTGGCGTTTTGACTGCCTCATCCTATCTCTCACTTGGCAGCTCAGCAGTGGCCTTGAAAACCAGCGGCCCATGTTCCCAGTCCCAGAGGAGCCGGGAGGAATGGAAGGTGCTCCAAAGCCTTGTTCTCCAAAAAACCAGCATCCTTGCACACGGCTGCTGCCTCCCTGGAGTCCCCGATGGAGAAATTCTCTTTATTTGACCTGACTCAGAGCTCACTACCTGCTAAAAGCCTCTCCCAGGGAGGGTGGGGGGCATTTGTTGAAAATAGTTACAAACAAGTGTTTTAGCTTAGTGCAGCACATTAAACAATTCACAGTCGGTGCAAACAACAGACTAACCAAAATTTATAGATAAATAAAATAGCAGACCAATCCAAAAGGAAAAGCGGGGGGATGAAAGGTTCATAGTGGCTTTGAAAAGCTCTTACAGAGTCCGATCTTCCGTCTTTGGTGGGGAAGGGTCCCTGGGGTCCCTTTACTAGGGCACTAAAGGTTCCTCCCCTAGCTCATCACCTCCCAAAGGCCCCACCTCCTTATATCATCATGGTGGGAGGCAGGATTTCAACACGTGAATTTGGCGGGGCAGGGGGGACACAAACATTTAGACCATTGCACTGAATAATTCCTCTTCTAGGAGGCCCCAGGAGTGGTCAGATTACAGAGACAGAAGAAAACCCAGCTGGTGCCTTAGAAGGACTTCCTCAGAGCCCACCAAGGCTCTGTGAACGGGTCCCACCTCCTGGACCCAGAGAGGGGTTCCTCGACCCCCTAGACCCCGCCACCAAAGGCTAGTGCGTAACTGTGTGGGCCCAGGTTTTACTCTGCACAAACTTACTCTGATCTTTTTACCACAGCTGTGTGGCAACCCCCAACCTGCCTTTGGGATCAGTGTCTTGTGACTAATCCCTCCTTCTACAGCATAGAGACCCAAACTGCTCTAGTTAAGAGCTCCATACTATGTTTCTCCTGAAATTTTTTGTTCACTTTGTTTCCCTGTGTATGTCTTATCTTGTTTACATCTCAGAATTAAGTTCCTCCATGACCATTGTGGAGAATCTGGAAAAGGACTGAAAAGAACTGAAAGAAACAAAGTCACCAGAAATCCTTCCCTTTGGTGGAAATGCCTTGGCCAGCTGCTCTGTGCACAGGGACGACAGGTCAGGGGTTGCAGGGGAGAGAGGCAGGGGGGAATTCCTTGCCCATTGCCAACACTGTGGTCAAGGACACGAGTTAATGTTCGTACGGTCCTGGAGGTCAAGATTGTGACCCAAATCTCACTGGCCAAACTCCTGGTGTCACCAGGGCTGCCTTGTCCCAGAGGCTCGAGGGGAGAACCCGTGTCCTTGGCTTTCCCAGCAACAGGTGGCACCAGGAAGGCCACCGCATTCCTCGGGTCCTAGTCCCTCTCTCCAGCAATGCTGGAGGCTCTCCCTCCTCTGCTCTCTAGGACACTAGCAATTACATGGGGCTAGTCTCTCCATCCCAAAGCCTGCTGACGGGCAAACTTAACTTGGCTTTGCTGTGGACCCTAACACGGTCGCAGGATCTGGGGATTTAGGCATGGACACCTTTGGGGGCCCTTATTCTACCCCCACAAATGGCCTGCGGGATGCTGCCAGACCCCAGACCCAGCCCCGCATAGGCGTACCCTCCTGGGACTCTGCTGCCACCACACCCCGCAATGTGGGAATGCCCAGCTGGAGGTTAAGGCTCCCCTGGACACAAAAGCAAACCTGGAGGTCGTGGGGTATCACCCTTTGGTAGGATTGACATCCTCTGACATGAATTCATTTCAGTTTCTCTGCATTTGCTACTTCACATGCTTTGATAATCATCATCCCAATCAACGTCCCAGGTAATTAGTTCATTTGGAATCAGGGAACTTGGCAACTGGGAGGTGACCTCGGAGCTCCGAAGCCAGGGACTGACATGCGAGCCAGATCATCCTGTAGAAAGAGGCTCAGCCCACACCCCAAAATACCACTCCACTTCCACAGCCCCCTAAAGGCGCCTCCCAGCCTTAAAAAATTCATACGTAGACCCAGAAATTTCACTAACGAGAGTCTCTCCTAAGGAAAGAATTCTAAATATAGAAAAAACGCTCCAGCACAAGGGTATCAGAGCAGCTTTCTCTGGAAGAGTGGCTAATTAGAGACAACCTAATTGTCCAACGACGGGGGACCAGCGTCCGTGTGACAGCGAACCGCATCGTTAGCCTGACGAGCCAGGGAGGACACAGGATCTTTTTATCGTCAGGATCCTGCTTTTCACTCACAAGCGGGATGAGTGCAGCCAAAGGACATTTTTTAAAAGCACGGAACGGGGACTCCAAGGACATTAACTAAAATATCAACAGAAGCTCGTGGCGGCTGCCGAGAATGTGGGCCACTGCTCGTCCCCTTTGTTCTACTTCTCTGAAATCGTCTGATTTTCTGGGATAAACACGTTAGAAAAGTTTACCTTGAACTGAACTGGTTGTATTCAGTAACTGGGGCACCAAAGTAACCCAGTCCTTCGTGAGAGTGTGTGAGTGCGAGTGTACGTGCCCACAATAGTAGTGTGAGGCCGTGAATGGGAACGTGTAAGTGCGTGGGTGTGAAGCATGTGGGGGGTGGGTGTGAGGGCTGGTGTGAACACCAGGAGTGTGACCGCTGGGGGGTGCGGGCGTGCACCGTGGTTGTGACGCAGGTATGCGAGGGTAAGTGTGCAGGAATGTGTGTGCACATGTGTACATGTGTACAATGTGGGGATTATCTGCGTGCAAGGGGCCACGTGCGAGCCAGTGAGTGCGTGCTCGTGTGTGTGAGGATGTCCGTGTGAATTCGAGCTTGTGCTCATGAGGCTGTGTGGAAGCGTGAGCGGGTAGGGCTGTGGGGGGAGGGAGGGCAGGAATCCGCGGGCCAGGGGGCTTCCCAGGCTGCGCCCCCCCTCCCCCTGGGCAGGGCCCCATCCCCTTCGTCACTGGGGTTGGTGGTCCTCAGGGCTTCACCGAGGACTGTGTGCGGCGCTGGGTAGGGTCTCCAAAGCTGGGTACAAGGGGCTGCAGTCGCTCCCAGCGACCTCATAGGGCTCCAGACAGGAAAGGTCTGAGGGAAAGTAGCTTCGGTGACACCAGCGACCTCTGGCCTGGGCTCTGCAGTGGGAGACACACTCAGTGGCTCACTCACTCGCCACCCTACCGCTGCAGGGCCAAGCGCGGCCCAGGAGCTCCCAGGAGGCCCTCAGCTCTGCAAGGTCAGGGTTCTGCGACGCTTTCCTCCGCTGCCAGGAGTAAGCTGGTGACAAATAAGTCCTACGCAAGGCGCCTGGCGACAGTCCAAGCTTGTCATCCTCGTCCTGCCCACCTCCAGCCTCGACTGCTGGCTGTCGGGGCTTCTAACACAGACCCTCCGCACACAGGACCCCTGAGCTGTCATCTCAGCCACAAAGAACGGCTTTCTTGGAGGCTTAGCCTATCGACAAAGGCCAGGCTGCCTCCCAGTCAATTCCAAGTCAACGCCAAGTGCGCTGCCCGGCCTTTCCGGCGCAGTGCCGGGCCCTTCACACTTCCCCGTGTGCAGGGGCTCTTCTCTGACTGCGAGGCACTTGCTAAAAACGCCAGAATCCTAATTCCCATTCCACGCACTCTCCACAGTGGGACCTCCCTTGACAGGACCCCCAGGGGGGCTGGGAGTGGGGGTCGAGCAGGCCTGTGTCCCCTTCCCTTGAACGTGGCTGACCTGTGACTTTCTCAATCAACCCAATGTGTGGAGGTGATGCTATGGGACGTCCAAGGCTAAGGCATATCCCCGGGGTTTTCCTGAGACACAGTCACCATGGTCTGAGGAGACCCAACTAGGCCACATGGACAGACCACAGGGAGAGGCCACACGTAGGCATTCCAGCTGCAGGCCCGGCTGAGGTCCTGGTGGAGAGCTAGCACCAACCACCGTCACCTGAGTGAAGACACTTCCAGAAGATTCCAGCCTCCAGAAGAGGCTCTAGACACCAGGGAGCTGAGGCAAGACACCACGCTGTGCCCAGTCCAAACACCTGCCCACTGGAAGCCAGGAGCATCTCCCGCTTGCTCGTCCACACCGTGACGTAGGGGGTGGCTTGTAGGACAGCAGCAGTGGCCTTTTCCCGCGGTTTCCCAGCCCTGGCTGCGTCTCCCCGCCACTTACCTGTCACCCTGACCACAGGTCACAGGGGAGTCTGAAGCACAGGCCGCTGGGACTTCTCGCTCCTGTGCTCCCACTATCCAGTCTGGCACCAGCAGCATAGTGGGTCAGTCCTGTCCCTCCTGGGCAGGTCACTGCTGGCCCCTGGGCTCTGTCTCCTCAGCTTCTTCTTTTTTTTTTTTTTAAGATTTTATTTATTTATTTGTCAGAGAGAGAGAGGGAGAATGAGCGAGCACAGGCAGACAGAGTGGCAGGCAGAGGCAGAGGGAGAAGCAGGCTCCATGCTGAGCAAGGGACTCGATCCCAGGACGCTGGGATCATGACCTGAGCCGAAGGCAGCCGCTTAACCAACTGAGCCACCCAGGCGTCCCATGTCTCCTCAGCTTCTCAGTGGCTCTGGGCAGAAGCAGAGCATGGTGGGAAGTCCTGTGGGTAGGTGCATGCCAAGCTGGGCGACTGGCTCGCATACCCGCGTCACAACCATGGTGATGGTTGGAAGATGGATGGAGGCCCCTGGCCCCCATAATCGGCATTTGCCTCAGGCGACTCTCCTCTGAAGGACCAGGTGGGGAGCTCAGGAGGGATAGCTGAGCCCTCTTCGGCCCACCTGGAAGAAGCCCCTGCCCTTGTCCCTCTGTCCCGCAACACCCTGGGGCCCCCGCCCCTCCCCACTCCAGGTCCCTGCTCCTGCCTGGACACCTGCCCACCTGCCCCGCTCCCTCTGGTTCAGCTGCCACCTTCTCCCCTCTCCACGCTGCAGCCAGAGTCCCTTCTCAGAGCCCAGTCCACTCCTTTGGGGTTCCCGGGGCCATCAGGTACAGAGAGAGGAGACGGTGGTGCCGGAGGCTGGGGAGGGGGTGGGAGTCAGTCTGTCATGGGAACAGCGTCTCAGAGTAGAGGGATGGAACGTTCTGGAGCTGGGTGATGGTGGCAGCAGCACACCCGTACGACTGCGCTCCAGAAGCCCATAGCCTCCCTCCCTGGTCCGCAAAGGCTGACCCAGCAGCCGCCTCCGGATCCCCTCCTGGGTCTCACATCTGCAAGCAGGTAACCCCAATGTCGGAACAGCTGTGGGCGATGAGTGCCCCCCTACCTTGCCCCCCGCCCCAGGGCTAAAGAGGGTCACAGGGGGAAGGTCAGGGAGTGTCCCTTCTGGAAGGATAGCAAAGGCCACCTGGTTTTCTGAATCAAGTCCACTTTATTTGAAACTTTCCACATGCCACAAATTTACATGAAAATACCCATTCAAAATGTCATTTGAAAACAAAATTCAGGAGTGGGCATCACCAGACGGAAAAGAAGGTCTGTGTGGAAAGGCAGGTGACACGTATTTGGTCACTTAGCACCTGGTCACCACATACCGTGAGCCCCCTGGCCGACTCACACCCCCCCCCCCTTTAAAAACATGCTGAGCTCAACCGCTTCTGGTCGGCCGCATACAGACGGGCAGTGGTCGAGGGGGGCCAGGGCCAGACAACCCCCCGCACCACAGCCGTCGCGTGGCCGCTCCTCCTGCCCCTCGCCCTGCAGCCCGCCCACCAGCCTGCTCCGGTGAGCACGGCAGAGGAACCTCCAGCCCACTCGGTGCAGACTCCACAGAAAACCATCGCCTCGCCAGCTTTAGCCGAGCAGCTGCTTCTGCTGCAAACCGAGCCTCTCCCAGGCAGTGAACGTGGCTCTTGGACCTCACGGCCACGAGCAGCCCTGGGTCTCCCCCATTCCCTTGCCGGCTGGCCCGGAGCAAAGTGCAGCAGGTGCCCAGCCCCCGTGACATGAATGCAAGCTCCCCTCCCGCACCATGTTTCTGAAACAGCTCTAGAAAGTAATTTAGACGTTCGGGTGACACCATTCAGCCTGTCTCAGCAACCTTAGAGACTCCCGGGGAGAATCCTGCATCCCCAGCACGAACACCGCAAGGGCACTCAAGCCCCGTCACACAATCCTGTCCCCTCCTGTAGCAGTATGGGGGAGGAGGCTCAGGGCCAAGGCCAAGGGAACTGTCCACCAGTGCCCCCTTCCACGTCTCCATCCGCAATCCGGGGTCTCTGCTGAAATCTGCCATCAGCCACATGGCATCATCCTCGTCCACAAGCTTCTCATTCCTTATTATTCTTCCTCACGAGGCCTCAGCAACTCTCATGCCCTTCAGAAGCAGACAATGAGGGCCAGATGGAGCAGGAGGCTGCCCGCTGCCCCCATGCCCCTGGAAGAGGTCATGAAAGTGGGTCCCTGGCGGGGTACCCTTCTAACAAGGTGGGCGGGGAGGCTACAGGATTATTTCCTTCTTGGCACAGACTCGGGGAGGGCCGCTGGCACAACCAGGATGGCACAGGCTGGTTTCAGACCCTCCAGGTCCAACAGACATCCGGGTCCCACGGCTCCTGGGGCCCTGCTCCCCCGGCCCAGCTCTCCCAGCCAGACCTCCACCAAGCTTCATCCTCTCAGCCAAGTGGCCTGCAGCTGTGGGTTCTGGCACAAGGGCAGACAGGGAAGCTCGCCCCCAACACCCAGCCTTGCAGAGCTGCCCGAGGTGTGTGTGTGTGTGTGTGTGTGTGTGTGTGTGTGTTGCGGGGGGGGGTCATCCCAGAGCCCATCCTGGGCCCCAGCCACGGGCCTGAGCTGCGCACCCTCCAGCCTGGTATAGGACACAGGGGCTCAGAGGACAGCTGACGGGCAGGGATAGGATCCATCCCCCAGGCATACGTCAGAGTGAGGTGTCCTTAAGGCAGCCTCCTTGAGCTGGGAAGTAAATACACTTGCCCGTGAGAATGAAAAGCCACAGACAGGGAAGCTGCAGGCCTCTGGTCTCTGCAGGCTCCAGGGGCGTCCCGGGGGGGGGGGAGCACCTTCAGCCCCTCTGCGCACGCTGTGTGGAGGTGTGGCAGCCAACACCCTGGGCCACCCGGGGAAGGCAGGGGAAGACCAGCCACGGGGTCTAGGGCAGAGGGGTCGCACGTGGGAGAAGCGGCCTTGGGGCCGCAGGCGGCTTCTATCTTAACAAAGGGATAAATACCTTGATTTCTCCTCTCCTCCCTCCTCATCCTGCCCACCTGCCCCAGGCTCTTCTCTCTCCCTCCTACACACGCACACACACGCACACATGTGGTCATGCATGGAAACGTGCATGCACACACACGCGCATGCACACCGTGCACGTGCATGAGGGAGACCACACTCACACGCGTGTGCATGTGGATGTATGCGCACGCGCAGCCAGCGGTGCTGACCAGGCCCCTCTCGGCAGGCAGCATATGGTCCACACTTAACAGCCCAGTTCTGCCAGTTGGGGGCCATTAGGGTGGGTTCTTTTCCCAGCAGAAAATGCTGCAGAACATAAACTACAATTAACACCGCTGCCGAAATAGTGCTTAGCGAGAAACAGCTCAGCATTAACATCTGCCAAGTCCCGTCTTGGGGCAGGAGTGGCGGAAGCTCTTGCTCTAGGAGCGGGACGGGGACGCTAAGAATACAAGGTCTGCTGTGCGGGGGGGCTCTGCACGCTGCCTCTCCCCCCACTCACCCCCCCCCCCCCCCCCCCGGCTCAGCCTCGGCGAGCGGCAGCTCCCAGCCCTGTTCGGTGGCATCAGTGATGCTGCTGGTTAAACCCGCTCGCTCGTGCAAACAGGCTGCCCAGGCGAGTGCGTAAACACACCATCGCAGCCTGGGGGAAGCTCACTCTCCAGCCGGAGCCCAGGCTGCTCTGGAGGAGAGAAGGGGCACCCAGAGTCACCTAGGGCCCTGTGCACCTCGGCCCTGCTGGTCTGGCTGCCACCAGCCACACGCTCGCTCTGAGGGTCAGAGGCGGCCAGCCCCCATACCAGCCCCTTCCTGACCACCCTTGCCTGAGGGGGGCAGTCTCTGGGCACCACATGAAATAGCCCAAACTGGGGAGGAGAGGTGCGCCCACCAATTCTCACACCCTCATCTACAGCCATGGGGCCCTACAGGAACCTCAGCCCCATCTCTCTGGGGCCCAGGGCAGCCCGTCCATCAGCCTCCAAGGCCAGGCAGGGCTCTCGGACCACATCAGGACCTCCAAGGTGAAGGCCATAGGCATTCACCTGCGGGCGGCCTGCAGACCAGTCCCTCTGTTCAAGCTGCAAAGAAGAGCTGGCCACAGCCCGGGGCAGGAAGAAGGCATGAAAATCAGGGCAAGGAGCGGGGAGACTCACCCCACACCACCCGTATAGACCCCCTGCCCACTCAGACAGGAGGAGGGACGGGAAAGCAGAGCAGAGCCCCTGGGATGGGCAGGGACTGCCAGAAAGACTGTTCCTCCCAGGGCCCTGACCCCGGGACTGCTTGATTCCTGCAGCTCTGCCTGGCTTCCTGGGCCCCCTCAGCCCTGCAGGGGTGGGGGCTGCTGAACTATCCATCCCTCAAAAACCCAAGGAAGGAAAGACAAGTGAAAAGCCCCGGGGCCACAGACTTGTTCTTTTAGTAGGTAAGCTGCAGGACACGTTACATGGGATGGGGGGAGGGGGACAGTCACCATAGACACAAAGTGGGAAGATGGCTGGGCTGGAGGCCCCAGAGGAGACGGGAGCCAAGAAGGGCACCAGCAGCGTGAGCAGGGCCCACTGGGCCCTGCGCCCCCAACCCAGAGGGAGACAGAGGCTGGGGGTCCCGGGGAGGCAGCCTCTGCAGGACTGACATGCCGCTGGCTGGAAGCCGCGAACAGTGCCCAGCGTCCCCCGCAGGCCTCCAGGAGTATCACGGAGAGCGGTCAGGCCTGGACCCGGGGTGGAAGGAACCCGATCGCAGCCCCTCAGATGCCAGGGGCTGAGGAGCCGCCAGCGCCGGGCAGAGCCGTGCGGTAGAGAAGGCAGCGGGCTCAGCACAGGGAAAGAGGCCTTGGACACTGGGGGGTCACTCCCCAAATTTGCATTAGCTGCACTGAAATTTTTAAAGTGCTAAATAAAGCTCTAGGAAATGGGATAGTTGGATCACTACTCTGGCCTTAAATATCCTAAGTTTTAATATTTCAAGTGTCTTGAATGAAGCCAGGTATGTAGTTCCTCAGAAACACAGATCTTCATGGAGAGCGGGTCCTAAAGCTGAGTGCCATGCTGGCTGGACGGCAGGCCTGCCCCAGGCCTCGCCCCACGGTCCCAGCCCCACAGGGGTCCCTACCCAGCCAGCGGCCCGGAACTTGTCTGATGCCATCTGGCTGGAAACCCGGTGGACACACAACTGGGTTAAAACGTGTCTTCCTGGGAAGGAGAGCCCCAAATCTGAAGCTGCCCACTGCATCATGCTCCCAGCTGGCCCGAAGGAAGGGCCACTTGGACACGCGATCACCAGCCATACCCTCGTGTCACCGCGGGAGCACATCCACCCCCACACGCACAGTCACCCCCACGAGGCCACCCCTCCAGAGCCTGATGCAGGTAGCCAGAAACACAGGACACCCTGTGGAGGGTGGAAGTAGCAGTGGGGGACGGCACTGGCGGCCCATGCTGCTCTGGTGACATGGTCAGGGACCCTGAGGAGTCAGTGCTCCATGACAGCTGCGAGTCTCAGTTCAGAAACACCCATGCCGGCTCTTCCTCATCCTCCTCACAGATGAGACCCACGCTTCACCGAGCGCCGAGAGAAAGCAAGAGGAAGCTTCGGGAGGCCCTGGGAGACGACAGGTGTGCGGGATGGCTGGGCAGAGGGGACATCCTTCCTCTTGGGACCCAGCGGGCCCCGGAGTCCAGCACGGGCAGGCGGTGAGCAGCGGTAGCCAGGCCACACGCCCATCAGGGCAGTCCTGCTTCCGGGCCCAGGAGACTGGCGGAGGCGACAGCGGCAGGCGGGAGGCTCGGCTGCCGGAAGCAGCTTCGCCCGGCACCAGCTGTCCCTGTCACCACCACAGGTTCGGGGGCTCCTCAGCCACTCTGCTTTTAAATAAGGTGATCTCATCCAGGTGCACCATGGGGACGTCCCGGATGACATTGGTCAGGCCCTCGTGGAGCAGAGGGAAGATGACGACATTCAGCGCGGGCCGCTCGGCCTGGAAACTGAACCAGAGGCAAGCCGTTAGCGGGGCCCTGAAGGTGTGGAAGGAGGAGCCGCCCGCAGTGGGCAAGGCCGCCCCAGCCTGGCCCCCTGGCAGAAATGTGCCTGCGGGCCCCACACACCAAACTCCAGGAGAGGCAGGGAGGGGCCGCTTCTGGGGACATGGGGCAGGCAGCCATCGGGAGACAGCCGTCGGGAGGCCACCCGCCCAGGGAGACAGAGAGCTGGAGAACAGCCTGTCGGAACAGGCCACAGCATTCCTGCCCAGCAGGGCCTCCTGAGAGCCACCCAAGCCATGCGAAGCCACGCCTCTGGGCACCCGAGGCCCCGCAGCCAGGACAACACCCTCAAGAGGTGGAGGGAGGGGACAGGCAGCCAAAACTGCGTGGCCACAGGCCACCCTCAAGGGGCACCAACTCCCAAGTCGGGCGAGGCAGTAACTGCCAGGTGCTGCTGGGAGCCTCGAGCCTTCATCCCAACTTGTGACAAGTGGCTGCCAGACAACCTCTCCACCCTCCCCACCCCACAGGGGAAAAGCAGCCCCTGATACAGCACAGAAGCGCACGGTGGCCATGGAGCATCTCCGGTCACCCTCCCCAGGGCCCTGCAGGGACAGCCTGGGAAGGGGGTGCCCTGACCACAGCCCCTCAGGTGATCGGTGGCAGGTCTCAGTGTGCTGCCGCCCACCCCGTGCAGAGGCCAAGAGACGAAACAGAAGTGCCAGCAGCAGGGGGTCCAGGAAGAGGGAGACACACGGGTCCCCATAGAGCGCAACAGAAGACGTCCAGCCCCTGGGGTAACTTCTGTCCCACGGTCTCAAAGGACAAGAGATAGGAAGGTGCCCATAGAATAGGGAACCTGGGCATTTGCCAAAACTAAGGCAAGCTCCCTCCAGCCCCATGCCACCCGGAAGGGACGAGGAAGCAACAGCCCCGGCCCACCCTGTGGCCTCCAGAGGAGGCCCAGATGGATTTATGTCACTTGTAGAGTAAATGCCAAAAAGGTACTCACAGCGCTAGATGTTTTGGCAATAAAGGCGCCAAGGAAATACCTCCCAGTTCTGAGCTCAGGGCTCTGCTCGCCGGCAGCAGCGTCTATGACCAGGAACCTCGCAGGCAAGTCCTTGCCTGCAAACCCGCTGTGTGATTTACTTGAAACCAAATATTCTCGGATGTGGGACGTGCGTGCAAAGACTCCTCTGCTGCCCGCCCCTCCAGAGGCAAGCGCCACCCCAGGCTCCTCACAAGCTGCTGTCAAGATGCTAAAGGGGAACGGATTTCTCACCCGAAGCCAGGAACACAGGCTGCGCCGCCTGCCTCGGCTCCCTGCGCTCAGCCCGGGCAGCTCCAGGTGGTGGCGGGCCAGGGGGCCGAGGGGCCAGGCCAACAGTGCTCAGGACCTCGCACAAGGTCCCCCGGGGCAATAAGTGCAGGTGCTCCCACCACAGTTCGCCCCCACCTCCTGCTTGCTGTCGGTTCACACCTGGACCCACCTGGACCCGGAATGAGCTCCCAGGGCACACTCCCAGCCATTTTCTTTGCAAAATCCCTCCTCCCTGGGCTTCCAGGAGCCTGTGCCCTCTCAGCTACGGCCTCACGGCCCTCACGGCCCCCACAGCCCAATGGCCAGCAGCATCACTGGGGACATCACACAGCTAGGTGGGCCTCGCCAAGAGCGGAGGGAGAAACGGTGACCAGAGGGAAGACGGCTCTCATTCACATCCAAGTGCAGGGCTGGGGCTCCCTGGGGGAGGGAAGAGG
Organism: Mellivora capensis; assembly: GCA_004024625.1. NCBI lineage: Eukaryota > Metazoa > Chordata > Mammalia > Carnivora > Mustelidae > Mellivora > Mellivora capensis. The sequence goes on along the minus strand of PISX010004630.1, from coordinate 72,268 downwards.
CCCCACGGGTGGAAGTGAGTTCTTGGCAGGGCGGACAGCGGGTGTATCCTGCCTCCTAACTTATGAACGTGCTGCAGTATGCTTCTGCATGACTCCAATATAGTTTGAGATTTAAGTAAATAGCCCCAATGAAATAAAACTTACAGCTACCCACGTTTAGAAGCCCCTGCAGGCTAGTGACTGGCAGCAGGACGGGTCATCTCTCAGGAACTCTCCCCTGACCAGGGCCAACGGCATTGCTAAGGTAAACACTCAAAGGTTGAGGCAAGTTCGGAGGACAAGAGCCAGGCGTAGGAGGTTTAACGGGCTCACCCCCAAGGCCCCAGCCTGAGGCACCCCGAGGAGGTCTCCTGTCATGCTTCTCAGGTTCATCTACGCTTCCTGCTGTCCTGGGAAGCAATGCAGGAGTAGGACATACATCGGGCAGAGCACAAGGCAGGCACCCCGGCCTTCCTGGAACTGCCAGCCATGGACCTCACCGATGAGGCGGCGAGCCCCACGCACAGGGGCCTGCTCACTCCTCCTAAAACCCGGCACCTGCGAGCTCGGCTGCTGGGCTCCCACCAGAGGCAGCGAGAGGTGATCGCAGAGGGAGGGATGAGACCCCACAAGAAGCAGGCCCACCAGGGGTCTCCGTGGACGGGGCAGAAGGCCTGTCTTCCTGGAGTGCCTGAGGATAGCAATTAAGAAAAGTTAAACTACGCCTCCGCTCTGCCGTTTGTAACGGCTGCAGGGGAAAGAGCCGCGTCGGAGAAAAATCTCTCCCTGAGCTGTTGCCAACTTGCCACGGGCGTTTGACGTGCACCATCACCTATCCCAAAATCTCAGGACCCCAAATACCTCCTCTGAATGCTCTTGAGAGCAGAAAAGAAGCTTTGTTTGTTTCTAAATTACTGTTTTGTTTAAAGAGAAAATATGACGAGGGTGCCTAGGTGCCTGTCGGTGAAGCGCCTGCCTTCGGCTCCAGTCACGATCTCAGGGTCCCAGGACTGAGTCCTGTACTGGGCTCCCTGCTCTGCTCCCACTGTGTCCACTCACTCTCTCTCTCAAATAAATAAATTTTCAAAATCTTAAAAAAAAAAAAAAAATAAAGAGCAAGGGGCGCCTGGGTGGCTCAGTTGGTTAAGCGGCTGCCTTCGGCTCAGGTCATGATGCCAGGGTCCTGGGATCGAGTCCCACATCAGGCTCCTTGCTTGGCAGAGAGCCTGCTTCTCTCTCCACCTCTGCCTGCCGCTCTGCCTGCTTGTGTGCTCGCGTGTGTGCACGTGCTCTCTCTCTCTGACAAATAAATAAAATCTTAAAAAAAAAAAAAAAAAAAAGACAAGCCTTCAACAAACTCAGACACCTCTTACGGGCCACAGTGAGGAGCCACCTGACCCACCCACCCTAACTGGGTCAAGAGAACGCGATTCCGGAGCCATCAAGACGGAACATGGCTGAGAAAAGACCCCCCGATCTCCTAGGGCACCTTCATCTCGCAAGTCCACCTCGCAGCTGGCTGTGGCCCTTTCAGAGAAGCTGAGAGAAGCGGCCTGAGCGCCATGCTCATCACCACCACAAGCAGACGACACGGGGGCTCAGTAAAGGCATGTCCTCTGGTCACCATGCCAGAACCAGTCTGGGCCCGACTCCACTGCAAGGGTGGGACCCTGGGACTTCAAGGCCTGTGGGTGTCACGGAACTAGAAAGGGGTCTTGGAGGGGCAGGCCGGGAAGCGGGCCAGAAGCAGAACCGGTTCAATCAGCTACGAAACACCTGCTGGGTGTGCTTCTTTGCCAGAGAAACGAGAAACAACACTGAAGCCGACAGCCTCTTCCCCCCAAGATAAAGGTCTTACAGAAAAGCCAAAGCTGTAAGACCAGTGCGAAGAGCCACTCAGGCCGTGACAATGGCCTTCGAGCAGAAAGGCAGACGGTGGTGGCTGGGAAGAAAACAACCTGGAGGTGATGAGGGGACATCTGTCAAAGAGCATACAACCCAGACGCTGTGCCAGGGAGGAGTGCGGGGAGCACCTTCTGAGCTCCCCAGTGATCCTGTGGATGCCCAGAGCCCGCCTCAGGGTGGCCTGGAATCACCCCAGACCCCTGCTTCTGCCTACCTATCCTGCCCTCCCGGCCACAGAGGACCCTAGGAAGACTGCATGTGGTGGGAAAGGTCTCCCCCCCCAATAGCCCACGCAGTCACAGCCCACCGTGGGGTACTGGACCCCATCCCTCCACTCGGGTGGCCTGTAAAGTCTGGACCCCAGATTTAATCACCGACCAGCAGCCAGGGGCTACAGTCTGACTCCTTACGTTCTCGCCACCCCCACTGGCTGGTGGCTGCTGTGGCTCCCACAGAAGCCGGCCCAAGGCCTGTCCACCCCCAGATCCAGCCCTGTGGGCCTCGAGCACAGAGCCTCACCAGCCTCCAGGCTCTGAGGTGAGGCCGAGGGTTCCCCTCCCACACACACACCCGGAACCTGCAGAAGCAAAACCCAGTTGGCCTGGTCCTTGTCTGGGTCACATGCGGCTCAGCATTCCAGGTAGGAATGACGAAATGTTCCCAGAAACCCACCGCAAAAACGTGATGAGCCAATGCAATTCACGATGGAGCTCAACCGCCCCTGTAACAGCAATTAAAGCCATAAAACAGCGCTAATTCTGTATTTTAAAATCCACTTTCCATGCTAGAGCTCCCAGGGTTCCCCAGACTTAAACAATTAATCGCTCCATCTGTAAACTTTACTCGTTTCTAAACATGCTTACAGAACACAAACACAGACGGAGCCGTGCACATTTTCGGGCCAGGAAGCAGCACATGGGAGAGGGAGGCCCAGAGCCGCAACGCGGCCCAGGCCCACGGGCTCAGCCCCGGTGCCGGCCAGCAGGGAGCAGGGCAGCGGGCCAGGGCCAAGGAGCTGTGCGCGGGGCTCGGGCAGCTCGGGACTTGCAGCAAACCGCCTGTCGACCTCCCAGGCCCACATTCCTCGCCAGCACGAGCCCATGCTGAGACACACACTTGGGGACACCTAGAGGAAGGAATTTCCACAGGGCCTCAGAGGCAGAGACCTGACTCTGACTGGCACGGAATGTCTGGCCCGTCCGACCCGAGTCGCGCCTGCTCCCATCCAGGGACGGGGTTCCTGACGTTCCTGGAAAAGGGAGGCTACACGGCTCTGACCCAAGCCCCCCTCAGGGGTGTCAGCGAGAGAGGTCAGTGACAAGTAAACACATACGGTGTGGTAAGTCTCTTCTGCCCCCCAGCCTGCTCCCCAAGCACCCCTGCCATTCTCACGGGGCAGCGCGGGATATCCCAGGAGGAGCAGAGGGCCGTGACCTTGCAGGGTGACCGCAGCAGTCCGTGATCCTCACGCGGCCAGGCTGTCTGATCTACAGAAGGCCCCGCCACCACCAAGTAACATGCACCAGGGCACGCACAGAGCGCCCGGTAACGCCATTGCCAGGTTAGGCAATACGAGGAGCAGGGACTATGGCTACGACTTCCGACAGGAGAGTTGGCTCAGATAGGAAATGACTGGCTCAAAGTCACAGAGCCAGCAGGAGCAGAAGCAATGGCGTGAGCCCCACTCCTGGGATCCGAGGGAGGGAGAAGGTGGGGCTGACCTCAGCAGGAGGCCATGCAGACCATAGCAAGTTGCTGTCACTCTGCGTAGAACACCACGAAGATTGGAGCGCAGACACTGCCCCCGCCCAAGCCCCGGGAGTCACGAGGCCTCGCAGGTGGCTTCCAGGAAGGACACCATCAGAGAAGGGCCTTCCCCACCCAGTGCCAGGCCAGGGAATGTGGACAGCAGAGGTGTGGCTCAGTGCGCAGCTCACACAGGAAGCAGCAAAGGGCAGTCCCGCTGCAGAGGGCCATGCAGCCCAGCTCCCACCCTGGATACTGCCCGTACTGAGTCTGACCCGGGCCCAGATGGAGGGCAGCCTGGCGGGGCGGCGGAGCGGCACTCACTCAGCCAGTACAGACGCCTCCTGGTTTCCAGACGGACAGCTTCATCTTGCTCCCCCGAGGGGTCCTGAGAGCTTCCAAAGCCACAGGTGTCGCTGCCCCGTGGCACTGTCCCAGCTCTAGACTCCACAGGAACCTGACAACAGGAACACTGGAAGGACCCCGCCGAACCTAGCGCAGGCGAGGCCACAGAGGTCAGAGAACGGCCCAAAGGTTAAACATTTCGAACTTGAAAGAGCAAAGAACAGAAAATAAGAGCACAAATGCCTGTCAGGATGCTGTCCCTGGCGCTGGACACACCTCGCTGCCACCAGCTCCCCTCCCCACTGAGGAAACTGAGGCAGCCCGCCTAAGGCCAGCCACTTCCTGAGAGGCTGGGCTGGGCAGGGAACCCAAGTCCTAGCGGGGCCAGAGCTGCTGGCCTTGGTGCTGACCCACAAGGGCACCACAGCACCACCTAACACAAAGCCACTTGTAGATCAGACGCGTGAGGCCACGGGAAGATGCTGGCTCTGCAGAAAGGGGCCCGCACTGCAGACGTCACAGCAGCCCTGCAGCTGAGTCACTGCCTGGGGATAAACCAGATTTCCACACTCCAGGGCGGGGGCGGGGCCGAGGGGGAGCAGCACAACAGCCTGGGGCCAGGCGCTCCTCTTACTCAGTAATTTTCTGAGCCTGAGGCAGGGAAGGAGATAAGAAAAAAGGCCTCAGAGAAGTGAGAAGAGATTCCCGCCTTTCCCTTTGCAAGTTCTCCCCTGGCGGAATGCAGGCCTACAGGAGAGAAACCAGCACTCTGTGCAGGGACACGCGGGTTCCTGGGGGGAGGGGGGGCGCAGCGCCACCTGCTGGGCACCTCACAGAAAAGCACCCGGGGCCCCTGTTTGGCACCAAGACTTGGTTGGAAGGCCAACAGGTCCCCCGCCTGGGTCCCCAAGCTGCCTGGAGCCACCCAGTGCAGCCGGGAAAGACCTCTGCATGGCGTGCTGGATGACCCAGACCCACAGCCGTGGCCACGCCCCAGACAATGGTGGACAGCACAGGCCACCAGGAGGATATGGGCACAAAGGGCGCCAGTGCCTCCCACCGGGGTGCATCTCAGCCCTGCCCCCAGCAGCACAGCTGGAGGAGAAACCTGGGTCTGGATGCAGTCCTGACAAGCCCAGAAGTTTCTTCAGCCCCATGAGCCTCCCTCATGACTTGAGGGCTCTGGGTGAGATGCCCGCATGGCTCTGGAGAGCCCCACGCGGCACCTGGCACAGCACCCTGGAGGGGGCGGGTGCCCGTCTTCCCTCTGGACACAGCCTCCCATCCTGTCCATGCTGGGGTCCGGGCTGCATGTCCCAGAGCCCTGGTTTCCCTGTCTATACGGCATGTATCTCACAGGGGTTCCGGGAAGCTTGAAAAACAGAGGAGCAACAGGGTGCTGGCATGTGAATGGGGTGCTCGCACAGCCCCCAGAGTCCAAGCAGGGGCCCAGAGCAGAGGCTCCAAGAGGTCTGCCGGAGGAGCATACAAGAGCAGCCACACACAGGGTTCTCGGCACAGCAGGCCAGAGTACACCCTTCACACCCCACAGCCAGCACCAGGCACTCAGCGGGCCCCACCACAGCCAGGGCCTGTGCCACATGCTGGAACACAGGGACAGAGGGACTGGTGCAGGAAGTCCACCGAACCAAGACCGACTCTGGGTCTGGTCTCAGGTACCAGGCCGCTGGCGAGCCCACCCCTGAACCTGGCTTGTGCTCAGAGCACAGAGACACTGGGAAGACAGAGCTCTCACACACCAGTCCTCAAACCTCATCGGCTGACGGGCCGCCAAGCACGTAACGGGTGTGCTACGCGTCCTAAGAAGGGGACAGGCGGGTACAGTCCGAGAGGCCAGAGTGGGGAGCTCCCAGGCCAGCAGGGGCTGCACCTGAGCAGGCCACCAGGACGGGCCGGGAGGGCGCAAGCAGGCAGACAAGGTGGGCAGACGGGCACCTTGGGAACAGAACCAAGAGTAAGAAAGAGAAGCTCAGAGCAACGACCAGCATCTCGGTGCCAAGTCCACCAGCTGGCCGGAGCGCTGTGTTGAGAAGGGTGCTGAGGGTCAGAATGCCAAAGCAGCTTCCTCAGCTGGTGATGCCTACACGGGGAGGGAGACGTCCAGACCCTCTTGTCACAGCATAATCTCTGAACTTCGTGGTGACCTCAGATGTCCTGTTTCTGAGAAGGCTCATGAGTACACGGTGGGAAAACCCAAAGCTGGTTCCCATGTCTGCAGGAAACTACCCTTCAGGCATGAGAAACAGCAGGGCCGCTGGCTCTTGGCAACAGGAGGGAGCCGACGGGCCAGTCCAAGCCCCTCTGGGCAGAACACGTCTAGCAGGGAGGTGTCAGCCCCCCAAAGCCAGAGCCCCCGAGAGTGCGGCAACCTACTGCGAGTCAATGAGGGGGACAAAGTACCAACGACTCTTCCAGAGGCTAAAAGGGCAGAGCTGGCCCAACGTCTTCATCACCGCACCTGAGAAAACCAGACTTCGGCTCCTCCTATACCAGCCACCAGCCCAGTGGGCAGAGAGCAGGAGGCTGGGGAGAGGACCTGCCCCGCACCCCGCTTTCTGGACAGCGACAGTCCATCCCAAAGCCCTCAGGCCGGGGCGTAGGACAGCCGGCATCTGACTCAGCCCTCTGAAAACTGAGTGCCAGCAGGCATCAGCTCCGTTTTACCCCACGACGATGCTGAAGTGTCCAGACACGATGGTAAGCGTGCCCTGCCCACCACCAGGGCCTCTCCCTAGGCTCGAGAGCCAGAAAACTCAAGCTGAAAAGTGAAGGGAAGTCAATGATACACACAGTTAGCCATGACAGCCGGACCAGAAACCACGATGACACCCATATAACCAATACCAAGCAAAATTTAAAATAATCATTTGCAGATTTATCGACACAAAAACCATCCATGATGTGTTAAGTTTTTTTAAAATCAGGGTAGGAGGGGCGCCTGGGTGGCTCAGTGGGTTAAGCCTCTGCCTTCCGGTCAGGTCATGATCTCAGGGTCCTGGGATCAAGCCCCGCATCGAGCTCTCTGCTCGGCAGGGAGCCTGCTTCCCCCTCTCTCTCTGCCTGCCTCTCTGCCTACTTCTGATCTCTCTCTCTCTCTGTCAAATAAATAAATAAATAAAATCTAAAAAAAAAATCAGGGTAGGGGCATATGGCTGGCTCAGTCGGTAGAGCACACAACTCCCGACCCTGTGGTTGTAAGTTCAAGCCCCACGCTGGGTGTAGAGACTACTCAAAAATAAAATCTTAAAAAAAAAAAATCAGAGGGGGCACCTGGGTGGCTCAGTTGGTTGAGCGGCTGCCTTCAGCTCTGGTCATGATCTCGGGGTCCTGGGATCGAGCCCCATGTGGGCTCCAGGGGAATCTGCTTCTCCTTCTCCCTCTGCTACTCCTCCTGCTTATGCTCTGTCTCACTTTCTCTCTCCTGCGTGTGCTCTCTCAAATAAGTAATTAAATCTTTAAAAAAAAAATCAGGGACACCTGGGTGGCTCAGTGGGTTAAGCCACTGCCTTCAGCTCCGGTCCTGATCCCAGAGCCCTGGGATCGAGTCCCGCATCGGGCTCTTTGTCCAGCAGAGAGCCTGCTTCTCTCTCTGCCTCTGCCTGCCACTCTGCCTACTTGTGCTTTCTCTCTGACAAATAAGTAAATAAAATCTTTAAAAAAAAAAAAAATCAGAGTATAAAACCACATGCTAACTGCATCCCAGGTCCTCCAGCCGTGACTCTGCTGAGTGGAACCATGGGGTCCTTTCACTTACAAGTAGCTTGATGCATGTTCTGAATTTTTAGAACTATTATAAACACATACGATTTTAACAACCAGGGAAGTGAAAACCTTAGCTAATAAGCCTTCTCCGGAGAAGTTCAGCAGCAAACCACAAAGACAACAGACTGACATGAAGTCTGTCCAGCAAGGCCACTCGAGCCTTAGAATCTGGGAGACCTCCTGGCTGATGGCTCTTCTCCAAACTTTGCAAGCAGCCGGGGCCTCCTCCCCTGCCCCGTGGGACACAAAACCAGGGGAGGAAGCAGCGACCCTCTTGGCCGTCACTGAAAGAAGGCACCAGCAGTCAGCTCCTGGGAGCACCACACTCCCACGGCCAGCGGCGTTTCCTCCCAAGAGGTCTCGAAAATGGCCACTGCCCAAGCTGCTCAGGTCTCTCTACGAAGCATTCCCCGGACTCATTCACATTCTGAGCGCCCCTGCGTTCTGGCTCTGCCTGCAGGAATGCCACACTCACTAGGGAACGAGGGGGCCCTGCTCTCCGGGGAACTGCAGGCAAGGGAGGCCCCCAGCAGAGGGCAGGAGGGAGACCGCTGCCCCACGAGGAGCGAGAAGTGTTTTAAATCCACGGCCTTCACCCACGACTGTCCTAGTAACTGCTGCTTCCACATCTGAACCAAGTACAAAGACAGAAAGAATTCAGAGTTAAAAGATCTTAGCATTGGGGCACCGGGCTGGCTCAGGCAGCGGAAGGTACGACTCTTGATCTTGGGGTTGTGAGTTCGAGCCCCATGCTGGGTGTAGAGATTACTGAAAAACAAAGTCTTCAAAAAAAAAAAAAAGTCTTAGCATCAACTCTGAGAAAGAGAAAGTGGAACAGGGGTGAGGGGAGAGGGATGGGGACAGTGTCGGTCTGGGAAGATGAGAAGGTCCAGAGCTGACGGCTACACAACACTGACGTTACACAAACGCCCCGGAGACACTGCGGACCCCGTGCCTAATGCCACGCTGCAGTGAGCACCGCGCCAGAGCGAGCCACGTGGACTGACTCTTCAGTCCCCTGGTGCATGGAACAGCTATGCTTACTCTGTGCTGGCGTCCAGCATTACAATCTACATGCCTTAGTTAAATAATACTTTATTGCTAAACAACACTAACCCTCGCCTGAGCGTCCACAGTTGTAACCACGGACCATAGGTCACCGTGACAAACACGGCAATGAGAAAGTCTGAAACGTCGCGAGAACTGCCAAAATGGACACGGAGACACACAATGAAGAAAGGGGTTGGAAACGACACTACACTTCTTCAATGCAGAGTTGTCACAAACCTTCGATGTATAAAACAAAACAAAACACAGCATCTATGAATAAAGGACAATAAAGTGGGGCATGCCTCTACACTTGAAAATGGTCAAAATGGGAAAGTTTATGTTATATGCATAAAAAAATCCCCAAAATTAAAAAATGTCTTCCTCTTCAAAAAATAAAAGAAAGAAGATCTTTGATAAAGAAGAGAAGAAAAGAAAGAAAAAAGAAAAAAGGAAGGAAGGAAGGGAAATCTTTGCACCTCAAAGAACTTCAACCCAGAGGAGGAAGGCAGAGATTGCCGATTTGGAATTTCTTCTCATGCTCGCTGCAGAGACGGCCCATGGCCCCTTGGGTCGCATGGCGGTTCCTGCCTGAGAAGCTGTCTCAGGTCCAGCCAAGACAGAGGCGAGGAATCTGATACTGACCATCGGAGCCTTCAGTTCCACCCCCCTCGCCTGACTTCCCCAGCGGGAGCTGGGAGCTGGGAGCTCAGGAATCCCAAGAGTCTGCCCGTGACACTCCCCGCCGTCACACAGCCCAGTGGGGACCCAGAGGACCTGTGGGGCACTGCAGAGAGGCACAGAGGCCACACAGGCCGTGGCATCCGGAGTTTTCCACTGGAGGGGAGCCTGTGAACACCGCCTCCCTCAACTGCTTTCCCACCGATCTCTGGCTGACCCAAGCTCACCGTTTCCTGCGGGAGGGGCAGGACACACTCACCTGGCCAAACGCGTATCTGGCCACTTGTTTAGTTAACTCAGCCCTCAGTGTGCCCTGGGTTTACAGCAGCTCTCTGAGCTTTCAGCACGAGCAGCGAAGCACTCAGATGACGCGTGGCGGTCCCTGGGGAGGCTCCCCGGAGCCATCACTCAAAGCCCATGTGGCTGTATTTTGCACACAAACCAACCAGCTTTGATACCTGCATTCTCAGGAAAGGGTAAAAGACAAGTGGCAGGTTTAAAAGGAAGCTCTGGGTGGAGAGGGGCCGTGGAGGAGGTCGCTGAACTCATGACAGCAATGTGAAACAACAGTGAACACAGCAGGCAGGAAAAACCAAGAGGAGAAAAGCAGTAGCTTCGGGAGCCCCGATACCGTGGGCCCACTGACTAGGAGCAGCAGCTCGGGCTCCCAGCACTCAGCACCCCACCTGAAGCCACGGCCAAGGCACACTGGCCCCGAGCTTTCTTCTTTCCCTCCCCAGAGAGACCCAACAGAGAAGGAAGGGTTCTGCAGAGCGGATCACAGACGAGGATGTGGCCTGGTGGTAAACACAACAGACCACGCTCGCTGGGGACAGCCGAGACCAAGTGCAGACACCAAGAGGGCCATCCTCGCCCGGGAGACCAGGAAGATCTGGAAGTCTAATGACATCAAGGAATGGGACAAGGACATGGGGCAGGGACTCTCACAGCCCGTGAGTGGAAGCAGGGCTTGGGAGAATGGCTTTGGAGAGCATCTTGGCGTTTTCTTAAACGCACTCCCTTCGAGGCATGCGCAGACCGCACGTGGGGGAGCGGGCACAAGGACCTTCACGGGAAGAGAGGAAACACAGGGCACAAGTGGAACACCCGTCAGCACACAGACACATAAAATGCGACGAACCTGCTGGGAGGATCAGCGCACGCGGCCCTCGGCAGCCCCGGTACAGAGCAACAAGAAAGCTCAGATCCACCTCCGGTGAAAAAGCACAGGCTGCACAGCCACGTGCAGCGTTACGCGTCTGTGGGCGTGATGAACGCACAGATACAAAGCCCCGTACCCTCGCGTGCCCTTGGGGACTGGGAAAGCAAACTCTTGCTGGCAGGTTCAGCGAGTCTTTTGAGCTACGCTTCCATCAATACACGATTGTCTTCTATTTCTATTTTTTTAAGCTTCTTAAAATAAATTTCTAAGAGAAGGCAGAAAAAGCCAGAGCTGAGGTTCCACATCCACAAGGTCCCTGGAGTTGTGAGACTCACAGAGACAGAAAGTGGAGGGTAGGAGCTGGGTCCGGGCCGGGTCCGGGAGGCAGACAGAGCCTCCATTTGGGAAGATGAAGTCTGGGGGGGGGGGGGGCTGCAAAACGGCGTGCACATGCGTGATGTCCCTGGGCTACACAACTAACTAGCCACTAACTAGTCACTAACAAGGGAAAACTGTAGGTGTATATCTTACCACAATGAAAGAAGAATGCAGGGCAGTAAGCAAGAGCGGTACGAACTGAATGCCAACACACACATCAAGGAAAAAGCCAAGCACATATAAAAAAGAAGGGGATAGGAGAAAACACTATCTGTTCATTTGTGCAAAAAAAATACGGAAAGAGTAACTGAGCAGTGACAGGACCAGCTGTCTGCAAGGACTTGGTGGTGAGGTGGAGGGAAGAGGACGCAGGGCAGCACTTCTCCAAGGATAGAGTGAGCACTCCGAACCACAGCGAGGCCTCACATACCAAAACCCCGGGCAAATACAGTCCAGCAGGATGCGGTGTGAATGCCAAATGCGACATAACACAGCGATACAGAAAGCCAACTGTGTTACAAATGAGCGACAGGACCACACTGAAGGAGGCCGGAAGCAAAGAATGATCCTGAGTAACTCTGGAAGGCAGGGGACCACGAGGATCCGACGAGAGCGGGAACACATACGAGCCTCCAGGCAGTGAGCTGCTGTTTCCAAAACTGCCTTCCGTGTGCGCACTAGGACAGAGAGAACTGCTGCGGATGGTGAGACAGACACGCTGCCGATGGTGAGAGCTGGGCTGTTTACCAACGGGGGGAGGGTGTCAAGAGGAGGGGGGTGTTCTGCAGGAACCCTGGGATACAAAGTGTCAGTATGAACTTGCTTTTAATGTCGATGCAAATGGGTGATATGGAAATACAGGGCTGTGTGTGTGTGCGCGCATGCGCGCGCACGCACACACATCTGCATGTAAGAGCAGACGTAGATGAATTTCCCACTCTGTCCACAAGGGGGCCTGGAGGCGACGACACCCCAGCAGCAGTGAGCACACTCACGAGCCAACCTTGGTTTCTAATTCTAATAGTTTTTCTATTTCTAAAAGAAATATTAAGTAAGGAAATGTGGAGAAGGGACTGGTTCCTTCTCACAGCACAGTTCCCAGAACAAATCTAGGAGGAACAAAGGAAACAGAAAATCGTCATTAGCCAAATATCAAAGTAACAACGGTCACTGGCAAGCTTCATCAGTGGACACTAAAATCAGTGGACAAAACTCTGACAGAAAACAGGGTATTTGCAGAATCTCAGAGTTTCTTCCCACAAGGTGACTATTAGTTAGGAAGGGGATGACGGGGGGCATGTGGGTAGCTCAGTAGGTTGGGCGTTTGACTCTTGCTTTCAGCTCAGATTGTGATCTTGCAGTTGTGGGACTGAGCCCAGCCTCAGGCTCTGCGCTCAGCAGGGAGTCAGTCTGCTTCAGATTCTCTCTCCCTCCTGCTCACACTCTCTCTCTCTCACAAATAAATAAATAAAATCTTCAAAGAAAAAAAACAAGGGAATAATGCGACTACGGTCACCCATGAGGAGACATATGGACTCAATAATGGACTCAGACACCCATGAGAAGACAGACTGACACTGTATGTCCCTGGCACAGCACACTGAGGACACGGCGTCACCTCTGTGGACTTCTGGTCCAAACTCACGGACATTCTACCAAAACCTGGCCAGTGTTCTTCACAAGTGTCATGGTCATGAAAGACTGAGGACTGTCACAGACCAAACAAGGCTAAGGAGACAGGACAATGAGTGTGAGGAACGGTTTGGCATCACACCCTGGAAGAGGAAAGGTCCAGGGATGGGGCTGAGGGGCCACGAGGGGCTGCAAGCTGAACGGCTCCGCGGGGACAAGGAGCTTCCACGCAGGAGGCCGGGGATGGAAAGAACACTTCTGTGCTGCAACTGTGTAGAAATTCAGCGTGTGGCAGAGGGAGCGCCTGGGAGCTGAGGCCCGGCGGGGAAAGGAAGCCTGTCTGTTCTCACGCCATCTCTGCAGGCATCTTTATGTCCAAGAAGCCAGCTGCAGGGCCCCAGCGACCCCGTGGCCCCCTGCCCCTCCGCCCAGCCCGCCCTCAGACACTCACCTCCGGAGCAGGGACTGCTGCAGGCTCTTGCAGGTGGCCAGGGACTCCCCAGTGAACATGTGGCACACGACGACACGCAGGCAGCGGGCCATGAAGGCCAGCACGGCCTCGGGCTGCAGTGTGCCGCTGCGAGACACCAGGCACAGGCGCTGCAGCGCGGAGCACTGGCTGAGCGCCTGGAAGAACTGGGCATTCGCGCTGAAGTAGGGCTGCTCCAGCCTGCGGGGGGAGAGGAGAGTGAGCTCCGTGTTGCTGGCGGGCGCACCAGCCACGGGGGCCTCTCGGTCTAGGGCCCCCCACCCAAGCTGAAGAGGGCCTACACCAGCTGTCCCCACGCTGGACTACACCACAACCCCCTGCGGTGCTGCTAGAGGACTCAGAGCCCGGGGTCTTCCCAAAAGATCCAGAGTCGCCGGGAGACCCGATGCAAGCAGCCAGCCACTTCGGAGACCCCAGCCAAGTCACTGCTTGGGCCCTAGAGGCCACCACATTTGCTGCCCTGCCCGCTCAGCAGTCCCCCCACCTCAAACGCTGACCTGCTGGGCTGGGGGCAGGAAGACGTACTTAGATACAGTCCCTGTCACACAACACTGCTTGCCTGCAGTACATGGAAGGAACGCCACGGGACAGGGAGGGGATCTGGAGGCTGGGGCAGGAAAGGCACCTGAGCCAGGCGGGGCCACTCCAGCCACATGCTGAGGACTAGGGAGTACAGGGCAGATCCACAGTCCTCTAGAGGGGAGCCGGCGTAAGAAGAGCCAAGCTACAAAGCCAGGGCTTCAGCTGCGGATGCCCAAAGAAAGACTGGTAATCCACCCAGGTCAGACCTGCTTTAGAGACACAGACAGGATGAGACGGCAAGAGCCCCACTGGGCACCGGGCAGGGCCTCAGCACAGGCAGGAGGGACTGCCAGAGTCAGCACTGACTCTCTGGCCACAGGGACGAGAGCAGTACCCGGGAACACGGAGTGCAGGACAATACTCCAAACCCTTCCAGAACTTTCTGCACACCCAGACAAAAACCCTAGAGGACCAAGGGCAGAGCGATGTGGTGGGGACCCACTGTCGGAGGCACTGAGGAAAACTGACAGGGCAGCTCAGTGCCAGCTGTGGAACCAGCAGAGGCCCAGATTTGTGGCAGGACACTGGGCCACAGGCCACAGAGCCCTCTAGAATGAGAGCCAGTGGAAGGAAGATGGGCTGGGGGAAGCTAACAGGATTCCAGGAACTACCAGGAGGAGTGCCAAGAACTAGGAGAAAGGAGAGGGGAGCTGGTGGGAGCTGTGCCCCACCCCCACATGTGACAGTCCTAACCCTGGCACCCGTGAATACACCTTCCTTAGAAACAGGGTCTTTGGGGTGCCTGGGTGGCTGAGTGGGTTAAAGCCTCTGCCTTGGCTCAGGTCATGATCCCAGGGTCCTGGGATCAAGCCCCGCATCGGCTCTCTGCTCAGCAGGGAGCCTGCTTCTCCCTCCCCCTCTGCCTGCCTCTCTGCCTACTTGTGATCTCTGTCAAATAAATAAATAAAATCTTAAAAAAAAAAGAAAAGAAAAGAAAAGAAACAGGGTCTTTGCAGATGCAATGGCGTTAGGATGAGGTCATGCCGGACTGGAGGGGCTCTAGTCCAAGGGCCGGTTCCTTACAAGAAGGCCATACAGAGACAAAGCATCACAGGGACATGCGGGGAAAGCGCCAGGAGCCAACTCAGGGCTCATAAGAGAAGTTTCTAGAATGAGCAAGAAATGCCCACACCCACAAGGCAGCAAGTCTGCGCTGGGAAAAGAGTATCCTGTCCCAGCTTCCACAGGGAGAAAGACCCCAACCGCTCTCAATCCAGCCACATCCTGAGAGAGGCTGATCCGACCAGGACTGGCTGTAGGGCCGCAGATAGCCCCTCAGTCCTCAAAGCCAAACAAGGCCCAAATGTGTCATGCACTAGTCCCTGTCACCCAAACACCCAGGGACACTAACACGTCACAGGACAAAGGAAAAAGGATTTTAAAATGGGGTCTTTGAGGGCTACCTGGGTGGCTCAATCAGTTGAGCGTTCACTCTTGATTTTAGCTCAGGTCACGATCTCGGGATCATGAGATTGAGCCCCACATCAGGCTCCATGCTCAGTACAGAGTCTGCTCGAGATTCTCTTTTCCTCTCCCTCTACCCTCCCTCTGCTCGTGCTCTCTCTAAAAATAAATAAAACATTTAATAAATAGGGGTGCCTGGGTGGCTCAGTGGGTTAAACCCTCTGCCTTCGGCTCAGGTCATGATCTCAGGGTTCTGGGATCGAGCCCCACATCCGGCTCTCTGCTCATCAGGGACCTGGTTCCCCCTCTGTCTCTCTGCCTGCTTCTCTGCCTGCTTGTGATCTCTGTCTGTCAAATAAATAAATAAAATCTTTTTAAATAAATAAATAAATAAATAAGTAAGTAAAATGGGGTCTTTGAGAAAGAAAGACCAATGCCAGCCATCTAATAGAGCAGCCACGAGACAGAACGTCCCCCAACAACAGAATGTTCCATTCTGAGCTGTCCAGTAGGGGAGCCACCACTCACTGAAATGTGGCTAGTGAGACTGGTTTGTTTGTGTGGGTTTTTTTTTTTGGGGGGGGCTTGGCTACAGAGAGAGAAAGCACAAGCAGAGGGAGAAGGAGGCTGCCCGCTGAGCAAGGGAGCCAGATGCGGGGCTCGATCCCAGGACCCTGTGACCATGACCTGAGCCGAAGACAGACACACCTAATGACTGAGCCACCCAGGTGCCCCAGTGAGACTGTTTTTAATCTTATTCTATATTCTTTTTTTTTAAGTACTCTCTATGCCCAACCTGGGGTTCGAACTCACAACCCCAAGATCAAGAGTCACATGCTCTACCAAATGAGACAGCCAGGCGGCCCTTAATTTTGCTTTAATTAAATGTAAGTAGAGAGGTGCCTGGCTGACTCAGTCAATAGAGCTTCTGACTCAATTTCCAGGTCACGTGTTCAATCCCTGCATGGGTTATGGAGATGAAAGAGAGAGAAGAAAGAAAAAAAGAAAGAAAGAGGAAAGAAGGAAGGAAGGAAGAAATTCTAGTAAGCTCCAGAAGGAAAGAAAGAAAGATTGATTCTATTAAGCTCCTGACACTAACATCGTGGCAGGGAACTGTGGGTCCTCCTGGGGTAAGATTTCAAAAAGCCTCATGTTCACTCTCCCACCATCAGCAGAGACTCAGAACACATGAGAGATGACAAGAGCTGCATGAAGCACGAGGCAGGAGGGAGGCCGTTGGTGGGGCCGTTCTGGGCACCAACCCTATGGCGACGAAAGCAGGTGTCCCATTCCAGAGATGTGGAGCCCCGGCCTGACACCAAGACCCCGCTGAAAGTACGCCATCCTTAAAGAAAGAACTCAGAGAGCCAGCAGAGAGCAGCGCCCCTCGGAGATGCGAAGGTGGCTGTGTACAGTCCTAATGTACCAACCGAGGGCAAGGTGACGACCAAAGTCACACAGGGCCCAGACAGCAAGCAAATGTCCTCCCGGCTAGGAATGTGAATTTTTGGAAAAGTTGACTTCTCTTGCAAAAATGTTTGAACTTTTTGAACTTTTTCTTTTTTTTTTTAAGATTTTATTTATTTATTTGTCAGAGAGAGAGAGACAGCACACAAGCAGGCAGAGTGGCAGGCAGAGGCAGAGAGAGAAGCAGGCTCCCTGCTGAGTAAGGAGCCCGATGTGGGACTGGATCCCAGGACCCTGGAATCATGACCTGAGCTGAAGGCAGCACCTTAACTGACTGAGTCACCCAGGCGTCCCTCATTGTCTCTTTCAAAAACAAATCACTATTCTAAAAGTCCTAAGGTAAGCATCCCTTTGCAGACCTGAAAGTGGGAATACAGGAGGGGCAGAAGTCCAGACGGGGCCTGCGGCTCTGGCTGGTCCCTGGGGCAACCAGACAGAAAGGAAGCACAGGCCTGGGGCGCCCTGGTCACTAGGTGGCGCTGCGAGTCCACATGAGTGGGAGAGCTTGGCTACAAACCAAGTAAGCACAGGGCTATGTGCTGTGTTCACACACCCTTTTAAATGGTTTTCAAGGTTTTCAACTAGCCAACCACTTCCAGGCTCTCCCACTCTGAAGGAAGCCGCCTGCAACAGGTGTTTGGGAGGGGGGCAGGCCTGTCCACTCCACCAGCTGCCTGGACCGGCAGGGCCCACACATCCCAACCTCCCCTCTGCTCCCAGCACTGGGAATGGCTGGGAATGACGAAATGATCCATCACAATCACCTTCACCTTGGGGGGCCCTTGGCCCTGCTCCCTCCTAGCCATGCCTCAACCCTCTAACCACTGAGGATCTGGCCTCCGGAACCCGCTCCCTGAGAGGCAGCCTGGTCTCCACAAGGTTCTGTGGGCATAGGAAGGTGCTCAGGGAGCACCCCTCATCTGCCCGCCCACCTCCAGAGGGACCTAGCTAGGCCTCTAGGGCGGTCTCGGGACAGCCTCCAAGGCCTGGCTCCAAATCCGCCCTCTTGCTTCCACCCAGACGCTGCCCTGGTTCTGAGGTCATGAGCAGTGCTGGGTGATTCAGGGTAATGCTTTCCCCTCCCTCCCCCGTGAGGCAGGGCTTAATCAGTCTTGGGAAAGAAGGTGCCCTTCTCTGTCCAGCTTGTAATCCTCTCTCTGCCGAGGTGTGCCACGGAACGACGTGTTCCGGCCCCACCTCCCCGCAGGAGCAGCCCTGGCTGCACAGACACAGCTCCTGGCCAGAAGTCCCGGCGGCCCCAGAAGCAGCGTGCCAGCCTCTCCCGGGCTCGGAGCACCGTTTCCTCTCTGCGGCTCCTGCCCACGACAGGTGGGCAAGTATCACCTGCTCCTTTCACTCCAGCCTCCCGGGCTCAGCTTGCCGCAGAAGGCAGGAATCCAGAGGAACGGGGCCATTTGGCCGCCTTTTTGAAAGCGATGTTTGTTCTGAACAGGCAGTACCCAGCTCTGATCAGACATGGTTCTTAGCAGCCGGCGTGCACAGAGAGCCCATTATGCGCAGCAGTCAAGTTCTCGAGCTGACCTACAAAACCTATTTATCCTGGGTCCTGCGGGCCTCCCCAGCCACAAAACCCACCATGCATGCTCAGCCCTGCTCCCGGGGAGGACCTCGCCACAAGGATCACATGCCAGCACCGGAAGCCACTCGGTGATGGCTGAATGCTGCTATGTTACGCTGTTGGATGCTCAATGGCCCCATGAGGCAGGAAGTGCTTCCAGGGGCCCAAGGACCAGCTCCTCAACCCTCTGGGCCTTGCTTTCCTCATCTGCAAAATGGGACAATAGCTCTACTCCTGGCGTTGTTGAAAATGTCAAAGGGGTCAAACCTTACACATGGAAAAAGCACCTGGCAGCTGTGACAAGTCCACCAGCAGAATCCAACTGCGGTCAGCACCCCCAGCCCTTCCCCGTGGCTCCGGGGATGCCTCCTAGCTCTGTCTGCCAACTGCCCACCTGCCCGCCCGCTCTTGCTCAGCCGGCTCTGCTGATTCTTCCACAGCCTCCTAATGTTGCTGAGTGACCCCAGGCCCAGGCTGGGGCCCACGGCCTCACAGACTCCGGCACGCATGTGCACAGCCGGAGCTGCACAGCCTTCCTCTCCGCTGATGGCAGTCCCATCAGCTCAGCTGCTGGGGCCAAAAGCCTCAGCACTATCTGGACTCACCCTGACCCCCTACCGGCCCCATGGATCCGATCAATCAGCCAACTCCGGGTCTCTCTCTGAGTGTCGGACACAGCCTCCCGCCCTACCTGGACAGAGCAGTGTGACCTGCTCTTCTGCTCCCCTCCAGCTACCCGGGCCCCTGGCTGCTCCTGAAACAGCTGGCACCACCCATCCCAGGGCCCTGGCATGAACTTGGCTCTGTCTGACAGAACCTTCTGTGCAGATGGGAACGTTCCATATGTATGCCCTGTCCACCACAGCAGCCACGAGCATGTGCACACACCGAGCACCTGAACTCATACCGCTGAGAAACCGCATACCCGACCGTATTTCATGTTAACTCACTAAATGCAAGTTGCCTGTGATTTCTGGTCACTGGCGGCTCATGCCGCTCCACCTGCCTGACTGGGAATGTTCCTCCCAGGTTCTGCTTTCCTAACTTAACTTTGTGAAATCTTTTCTCAAATCTCACCTTCATGACATCCACCCCACCCCCGACCTCCAGCAACCCTCAGCCCGCTCTGCTTCTTTCTCCCCAGCCTCCCTTACTCACTCATAAGCCACATTCTTTCCTCTACACTGCTGGCCCACTCATGCCACTGGAATGTCAGCTTCCCAGGGACAAGGATCTCTCCTTACAGACAGAACCCGGCGTGACAGGTGTTCACATATTTGCTAGACAGAGAAAGAACCATCACAGGGACGGCAAGTGCCAAGCCCTGGTCCATAGGCCTTACAGGTACAAATTCCTTTGGACTCACCAGCCCCACTTTACAGGTGGAGGAACGGGGGCGGCGGGGGGGACCAGCTCAGACGCCACACCCGCTCCCCTCTCCCCCAGGCAGACCGGCCGGTAGCCCAGGCAGCGGGGAGCACCTGCCGTCTCCAGGGGGCTCGGCAGGCAGCAGGCACTGAACGTGTCCAGAGGACACGAGGCAGGTGTTGGGGGGAGAGATTTCGAGTACTCTGACTTGCTGAATTATGTGACTCTATTACTTTATTTTACTTTCATTGATTTCTGGTTTTATCCAACACTCCCGGACGATGACCACACGGTGTGACCACAGTCCAGTCAGAAAAGGTACAAAGCCTAATGGGCAAGAAAGCAAAAAACACTGACGGCAAAAATGAGAGATCCAGAAAGACGCTGACTTGGAATTTGGTGAAACTTGACCTCTAATGCTCTACTTGGGCTCCCCTTATTAAGGAACATTCAATTCCTAATCACAGACTCCCTCGGTCAGCAGGATCACAGGCCTGTGGGGCCTTCGGTTGTCAAACACAGGGATCCCCGTCCGCAGCTCCCAGGGACACGTGGCCTACTGGCCTCGCCCCTACCGCCGCTTCTTCCAGAAAGTCCAGTGACGGTGACCGCAATAGCACGGGAAGAAGCAAGGCGGGACAAGGCGCGGGACAGAGAAGAACCAGTGAAAGGAGAGGGCGTGGATGCCTGGTGTCACAGACACGCGGGCAAGAAGGCAGACGTGGGCGCCTCAGAAGTTGGAAAGGCCCTTCCTGTGCAGGCAGTGGTGGCAGCTGCCCACTGTGGTCAGGGCCCCTCCTCCGTCCCACCCCGGCAGAAGCGGTGCCCAAGCCAGAGAGAGTTAACACAGAGGACTCGATTCGGGCGATGGGGCAGCGGCGGGCAGGAAAAGGGATGTGGCGGGGGAGGGGGAGAGTCAGAATGTGAAGAGCAGGCCTGCGGTCCTCACTCCCGAGAGCCTTGGGAAGCCAGCGGCCAGGAGAGTCTGGCCCACCCGGAACAGGACAGAGGGTACCAAAGGCCCCGCAATGGGAACAACAACTCTGTCCATCGAGCATCCCTAACCGTCTCATGACCTCTTGTACGACCTCCGGCAAGCTCCGAAGTGGCCAGGGAGTCACAACCAGAGCCCAGTGCACAAGGCTCCAGGGTCTCACGGACACTGGACAATAACATTCACAGGAAGTTAACTTTGAGTCAGGTTTCCAAACCAGGGGGTTCTAAAAACTCAGCATTACAGTTCTCAAAGCCAAGTGTAACTAGAACGTGCGGGACACAGCATAAACAAGTCCCAAATGCAGGGCTCTGTGGAAACTCCGGCTGAGGTCCCAAGCTGCAGGTCCAGGCCATGCGGATCCAACACGGCAGGAGAACACCTGCTCCACCACGTGGAAGGCTGGGGTCAGACCCTCTCACCCCTGACCAGCAGGGCCTCAGGGAGCCACAGTGTCCGTATTGTGCTTGAAGCGGGAAACAGAGGCAGGGCAGACGCCGTGTGCGGTGGGGATCTGCAACACTCCCCAGTGTGAGCAGCAAAGCACTCTGCCAGCTCCAGCTCAAATCTGGTCCATTTCCTGTCCCGAGACACCCTCTGAGGGGAGAGTGGAGGTCTGCAAAGACACAGCTGTCTCCATTTTTGTACGGTTCCGGAGCCAAGGTCAAGCTCCAGAGTCACACTGAACAAGGTGAACCTCAGCTCCTCCCTCAAGCTTCCACCACCTCGTCTGTGACATGGGAACGATGAAGGGCTATCACCAGGTTTAAAGCAGATGGGGCCCGAAAGCCGCTGGCTGAGCACCTGGCCCTCACCAAAGGCACAAAGCACCTAATAACCATCATGGGGACGAGGACACGTCTCGGGGCCCCCTGGCGCCACCCCCACCCCCCGCCCCCACAGCTCCAGCCTGACGGAGAGACCAGCTAACGGACCTACGCCCGTCATCACTCCCTCCCCAACCTGAAGTCCTACTAGAGCTGGGGCCCGCTGCCGCCATACCTGTCCATTAGTTTCTGGGAAACAGTGCAATTTTGCAAGATCAGCAATCTCTGTCCAGATTTTCGAACACATCTCAACAGAGCCCTCCCCTTTAAATGCCAGGTCCTCCCGAGAGCACCCCTCACTCCACAGCTCCATTCAGTAGGGTCCATTTCGTGTCTGGGCTCTTAGGACAACAGCCTAGGTGGGTTCCGACCCTCTCTCTCAGATCAGCCTGCCTCTTGCTCCGGGCCACCATCACCTCCCAACCATGTGTGGCCCCCACTTCGACACCCCTCTCTCCAGCTCCTCCTGCCCAGGTGGGGTGCCAGTCGGCGGGGGGGGACCATTCCCAACCGGAAACTGGCCCACGCCCTCTGCCAGCTGAAGTTCTCTCACCTCATCCAGCTCCCCCCACCACCTCACTGGTGGTTTGGGACACACGTGTTTTTCACAAGACCATGCAAGCTATGGTACATGCTGCCTACTTTCGCAGAATCCAAGGATCTCTTCTGCCTCAAGTCTCCCAGCTCACGGACTTATAGCTCCAAGAATCACAAAGTCGGACAGAAAGCCCCAGGCTGGCCTCCCCGCCCCCGCCACTTACCAGCTCTGCCGCACAGGAACAAGAGCAGCCACCTCGTGGGGCGGTCACGAGGACGGAGCAAGACTGCGCGCACAGCAGCATCTTCTAGCGCGATCGTGATCACTCACAGACGCCACGGTGAGGACCCGGTCAGGCCCTGCTTCCCCGCCTCCCGCCTGCCCTCCCTGGGCTTGGCCCCACCGCCGCCACCCCGACCGTTCTCCCGCTGTGAGGCCCCTGTCAGCCCTGCCCGGACACAGCCACCAGAGGCCACCCCGGCAGACAGGCCCAGCTGTGCGAACATCCACCAAACAAGAGGCCGGGCCACCCACGCCCCCGCACCACTCCTCCCACCTCCGAGGGGCACGCAGACCGCCCAGGAGCTGCCGGGGCCCTCTCACCTGAGGTCCTTCAGCCGCGTGCAGTGTCTCAGCATGTCCGAGAGGGCGGACATGTAGACCACCTTCCCCATCATGCCCAGGTTGGCCAGCGAGAGGGACTGCAGCTGCTGGCACTGCAGGCCGATGCTGAGCAGCCCGGAGCCCGTCAGGATGCTGGGCAGCTGCGCCAGCGTCAGGTGCCGCAGGAAGGCCAGCTGCCCGATGGCGGCCACCTCCGAGTCCCCAACGCTCTGCGCCCGGCTACAGGGCGGGAGGGAGTTGCGGATGGCGGGCTCGTTGCGCGGCATGGCGGAGGAGAAGTTGGACCCGATCAGCTCGAGGCGCTCCAGAAAGGGCACGCTCTTCAGCAGGGACCAGAACACGGAGGACGGCTGGGGGCCCGCCTGGCCCGGGAAGGGGCCGGAGCCGGATGGCACGCCGATGCGCACCTTCTTGCCGAAGCCGCGGGGCACGGCGTGCATGGCGGGCTGGGCGGGAGCACGGTCGGCCCGTGGCGCCGAGTCGGCGACGGAGCAGACAGGCAGGGACAGGGAGCGCAGGTGGCGCAGTCGGGCCAGCAGCTGGCAGAGGTGGCGGCCCGGGCCCTCGGAGCTGTGGTGGTGGGCGGCCGAGAGGTTGAGGTGGCGCAGGTTGCGGCAGGATGCCACCAGCCTCTCCAGGATGCTGCTGTCAATGTCGTCCTCCGCCTTGCGGAGCAGGGAGTCCGGCGACAGGCAGTGGACGCAGCCGCTGAGGTTGAGGCTCGCCAGGCTGCGCAGCTCCTTCCCGCCGTCGATGACGCGCTGGATCAGGTGGCCGCCGGACAGGGCGCAGCGGCTGAAGCTGAAGTAGAAGGGGTTGTTGAACCTCAAGTGCTGCAGCAGGGACGAGCCGTTGAACCAGGACCGGGGCAGCTGCAGGGCGTCCAGCGCCACGTTGCGGGCCATGGAGTCCAGCAGGTTCTTGGTGGCCCCGCTCTCAGCGAAGCTGCCGGGCACGGAGATGAGGAAGGCGTGCAGGTTCTCAGGCGTGCGGTCGCTAAGCACGGCCAGGTAGAGCCGCACCACCTCCTGGTTGATGTAGCCGGGCGCCAGGCGCGCGTAGAAGACACGTAGGTTCTGGTAGTGTGGCACGTTGCTCTGGCCCACCATCAGCTGGCCCGACAGGACGGCACCCTCGCGCGTGCGGTCCAGGATCTCGAAGTAGAGCAGCAGCTTCTCCAGGCTGGTGCAGCAGGGCACGACGCCATAGGACGGCGTGTACAGCGTCTGCTTGAGCTCCCGCACGCGGCTCAGCGTGGCCTTGCACTCGCCGCTCAGCTGGCCGGCGTCGAAACCGGGGCTCACATCGATGGCCAGGGAGCGCAGCTGCTGCAAGGCCGAGAGCATCTTGGAGAGGCGCAGGGAGGTCAGGTGGCAGCCCGAGAGGTTTACCTTCACCAGGCTGCGGCAGCGGGCCACATGCTCGATGGTGGCGCCCGACAGCCAGTAGCAGCCGGCCATGTTGAGCTGCTGGATCTCCCGGCCGATCTCCTTCACCAGCTGCTTCACCTTGTCCTCGCTCGCCTGCAGGAAAGGCCCAGGGAAGGCCGGGGGGGTAGTTAACAAAGGAAAGGGGCCGAAGGCACCCAAGCGACTCCTTCTCCTTCATCCTCAGGTCACACCCTCCCCCATGACAATCGGGGAGCCCTGAGGGACCCCGCAGGGGCTCACTACTCCAGCGGAGGGGGTACACTGGAGGGGAGCACTGGCCCCTCCTTCCCTTCCCACATGCTCACCTACCACAGTCCCCATCTAGGCGGGAACCTAAAAATGATGCAGCTGGTGTGGAAAAGTGTGGTGGTTCCTCAAAAAGCTGACATGGAGTGACCACGGGCCCCGGCAATTCCCCTCCTAGGCGTGCGCCCGAGGGAATGGGAAAAAGAGGGACTCACTCCATGCTCCCCGATGTTCACAGCAGCACTAGTCACAGGAGATGAAACAACCCAACGTCCACCAGTAGACGGATGGGTAAGCACGACGTGTTCTGCACATACAAGGAAAGACTACGTAGCCACGGAAGGAAGCGAAGCTCCGACACACGCCATAGGGGGTGAACCTTGACATCGCACAAGGGGAAAGAAGCCAGTCCTAAAAGATCCCATGTTGTGTGACCCCACTTACAAGATTATCCAGAAGAGAAACACTCACAAGCAAAAAGCAGAACTGAGGTTCCTAGGGGCTGGGGAAAAGGGGAATAGGGAGTTACTGCTCTCGGGATCCAGACTTTCTGTTCAGGGTAATGGAAAAGTTCTAGGGACGCTGATGACGGTGGCACATCACCACAAATGGACGTACCGTACAACATACAGCAGCACGTACTTAAAAATGGCAGAGATGGTAAATGTTACGTGACGTGAGGTTTCCTGAATCACACAGTGGTATTGTGCCCTAGAAACCCGATCCTTTACATTGCCTGCATTTTCACATCGTTAAATATTCCTCAAACACCTGCCATGATCTGGGTGGGCAAACCATGGTACATCTAGTGAGGGGACTCAGGGGCCAAGAGCAGGACATCCTAGCCGCCGCCAAGGAGGCCTTCAACAGCACCCCTGCCTCGAGCACCCGCACACGTGACGTCCGTGCATCTTGGTCACTTCTCTAAGATAGACTCACACACAAACGGCCATGCAGGCATAGGACACGCACGTCAGGGGTCCTGATACATGGTGCTGTGACACTGTGCTGGGGGCACCTGCTTCTCCCTCTCCAGCCAAGAACCTTCCTAGGCAGGGAGCCTGACCTTGGCTCTGGGGAGTCAGCTCAGCCTCCCCACACACCCACACTCCCCCAGCAGAGAGGAGCACAGCCCACTCTCACCAAGAGAACCAAGCTCTGGAGGGCCTCACCCAGGGTTCAAATGCATAGCTTCACCAAGGAATCCCTCCCACAGCCTCCTAAAATGCGGGTTCCAGTCAAGATCTTTATTGTTATCTTTAAGATACATTGTCAGTTGACTTTTCCACAAAAGCTGTGAGGCAATCATAAAACAAGAATGAAATCTTGCCATTTGCAACAACGTGCATGGAGCTCAAAAGTATAATGTTAAGGGCAACAAGTCAGAGAAAGACAAATACTGTATGATTTCACTCACGTGTGAATTTAAGAAACGAAAGGGCAACGGTAAAGAAGAGGGAGAGATAAACCAAGAAACAGACTTAACTACAGAGAACAAAGTGATGGTGACCGAGGGGAGGTGGGCGGTGGTAGTGGAGAAGAGGGGATAGGGACTGAGGAGTGCACTTGTGCTGAACACCAAATGATCTACACCTGAAACTAACAGCATTGTATATTAGCTATACTGGAATTAAAATTTAATCACATCATTAAAAAATTCGCAAGGCAGGGGCACCTGGGTGGCTCAACGGGTTAAGCCTCTGCCTTCGGCTCAGGTCATGATCTCAGGGTCCTGGGATCGAGTCCCGCATCTCTGCTCGGCAGGGAGCCTGCTTCCTCTTCTCTCTCTCTCTGACAGCCTCTCTGCCTACTTGTGATCTCTCTCTGCTAAATAAACAAATAAAATATTTTTTAAAAAAAATTCGCAAGGCAATATTGAGGGAAGGACAACCTTGTCTGTAAGTGATGCTGGAACAACTGAAGAGCCATATACAAAGGAAGGAACCCTCGATCCTTACCTCACACCACATACAGAGACTAACACATCAGGGATTACATACCTACCGTAAGAGCTAAAGCTATAAAACTTCTGCAAGAGAACAAAGCAGAAGATCTTCACAACGTCAGGTTTAATACTTTCCTTCAACAGATTACAAAAAACAAGAACTCAAAAAAAAAAAAAAAATCAATAAATTGGACTTCAACTTAAACGCTTATTCTCTTCAAAAGACACTATTTAAAAAAAAGAAAAAGAAAGGCAAGCCACAGACTCCAAGAGAAAATACTCACAACACGGGTATCTGAAAAAGGATCCAAAATACAAGAGGACTCCTAGAACTCCACAAGAAAAAGCCCTAGCAGTGGCTTCTGGAAAGAAGATAGACAAACGGTCCAGCCCTGGATGGAAACTGCACCCTGGGCACCCCAGCACCCTACCCAGGCCAGGAAAAAGCACAAGGCAACACCTGTCCTGCCCATCACAAGAGCAGACACTTAGAAGCCTGGCCTGGAGGGTATAAGGCAGCTGAAGGCCCACACACAGCTGCTGGGGGGTAAGATGGGGCCTCCCCGAACTACCGAGAAAGTTCCAGAACCTACTCCTGGGCATCCACCGGGGAGTCCAGCTCCCTCCCAGCACAGCCTCCACCGGGCCCACGTCCCCACTGCTAGGCGGCCCGGTACCAGCACCTCTCGGCCTCTAGCTTTCGTCACTTCAGGTGTCTCAGAGGCTGAGCTGGTCAGGACTCTGAGCGCCCGCCCACTTTGTCACCAGCCACGCAGTGCCCTACTGCCCAGCTAGTGCCTGGGTGGGCACGTGGGCCGTCTCCACCCCCGCGACCGCACCTCACCTCGTAGTCCTTCTGCAGCAGCACAGTGTGGGTGAGGCTCTTGTCCAGGCACAGTGCCGCCAGTTTCCTGCAGGTGCGCCGAACGTTCAGAACCAGGTCTGTGCTGGGCACGTGGCTCAGGATGTGCAGTAGGATCTCATCCGAGAAGCCAAGAAGGTGGGTGCCCGCTGCCACGGCGGCTGCTGCAGGGGGCACATCGTCATCGTTGGATGTGTCCTGCAAATAAAGACAAAATCAAATTCCCACGGGATCCCCAGGGGTGACCTTCAGCCTGCCTCCTCGGCCAAGGACAAATGCCAAGAGCAGCCCTCACCACAGTCTGTGGGAAAGAAGGTGCTTTTCCCAAAAATCTTAAGTGCAGAGCAAGAAGCCAAGATATATTTCAGAAGCCCCTTTCAGATCTGCCAGGTCTCTCTTCGAAAGTAGGAGATTCAGGGGCGCCTGGGTGGCTCAGTGGGTTAAAGCCTCTGCCTTCAGCTCCGGTCATGATTCCAGCGTCCTGGGATCGAGCCCCACATCGGACTCTCTGCTCAGCCGGGAGCCTGCTTCCTCCTCTCTCTCTCTCTGCCTGCCTCTCTGCCTACTTGTGATCTCTGTCAAATAAATAAATAAAAATCTTTAAAAAAAAAAAAAAAGGTAAGAGATTCAAAATGAAATGTTAATTCTTTTCCAAATTTAAGGAGTTTTTCCTACTAAAGGGCTCCTATCAAGTCTGGTGTGTTTTAGACTCAACTTACGACCACTGGCCAAGGCTGTCGGCTTGGGAAAGGTGCTATCCTCCCGCTGTCCCAGTGTCACTCTGGATTCTTAAAAACGCTTAGGTGGGAGAATTCTATCAAGAAACAGTAAGAGGGCGCCTGGGTGGCTCAGTGGGTTAAAGCCTCTGCCTTCGGCTCAGGTCATGATCCCAGGGTCCTGGGATCGAGTCCCGCATCGGGCTCTCTGCTCAGCAGGGAGCCTGCTTCTCCATCTCTCTCTGCCTGCCTCTCTGCCTACTTGTGATTTCTGTCTGTCAAATAAATAAATAAAATCTTTAAAAAAAAAAAAAAAAGAAACAGTAAGAACTGGGATGCCTGGGTGGCTCAGTTGGTTAAGCAGCTGCCTTCGGCTCAGGTCATGATCCCAGCGTCCTGGGATCGAGTCCCACATCCCGCTCCTTGCTCAGCAGGGAGCCTGCTTCTCCTTCTGCCTCTGCCTGCCACTCTGTCTGCCTGTGCTTGCTGCTTGCTTGCTCTCTCTCCCTCTCTCTCTGACAAATAAATAAATTTAAAAAAATTTTAAAAAAACAGAAAAAAAAAAAGAAACAGTAAGAACTGGGGGTGACAACAGTGTCTTCGCCTCTTGGGGTTGCTGTGATGGACACCCAGCCCTCAGCCAGCAGCGGGGGCAGCTCTTCCCAGCACTGGCATTAAGGGCAAGAAAAGCCAGAGAATGAGACCATCAACTCCTTATGAAGAAGAAACAGCACTTGCTAATGACGTTTTTCCATCTTCAGATCGGTACTAGCTAACAGGGAGCGCGCCACGGAGCCTCACCTTATCACACTTTCTGGCTAGGAACTCGTGTTGGTATCTCCCACGAGATGTGCCCACATTTCAGTTTGCTCTGGTAGCTATCTGCAAAAGGTTTTCTTCTCTAACGCGGGCCTTCTGTCGCTCCCGGGTTGATATGTACAACCGAGAGGGAGGGATTCCACCCGGGCTGGTGGGATGTGAAATCCCCAAATCAAGGACCAAGTAACTGGAGGCTCTGAGAGGAAAGCCCATGGTGGGGAGGGGCCCCTGTATCTTCCCACCACGCCCCAGAAGGGGTCCAGCCCCCCAAATCATCCTGAGGGGGTGCCTGTTGGACCACTCCCAGGAGACGGCACCGGGATTATTTCTCCTGCTGTTTGCAGCGCTTCTGTCTATGAGCCCTCCTCCTCTGGCCTGACTTTTCTTCTGCACATATTTGCAAGGATGGAAGCTCAGAGCCCTGCTGCTGCCATGGCAACGGTGAACCCCGGGGCTGGAGAGCCGCTGCGCACGCCCCATGCAGCCTCCAGGGGTTTCCCAGGCACTCCCGACTACGGAACCCCTCTACTCAGTCCTGACGAGCTCCAGGCCTGCCAAGCCCTCCCCAGGCCTGGGAGAGGGTCTCCACAGATACGTCCCCTTGTTTAACAGTGCTGACCCTGCCCACGTACCCTTCTCTGCAAGAGGCAGCCCTCCCTGCTCCCCTTATCCATCTGAGGTGGCTTTAGTCCCGTTTCGCTACTCCTGAGGTCTGCGACGGCCCCCAAGTCCAAGTGCTCAGGGGTGCCATATTCTGGGGCGACCGTTCTCAACCACTTTCCTTAGCTCAGTGCTTCCCAGAGCCAGTCGTGGGGATCAGAGCCCCAGACCCCACCCCAGACCCAGGGACTCCATCTGTGGGGAGAGGCTCCAACCAGAAGGGCCCTTATCAGGAAAAGCTAACAAGGTTGGGAGGGGTGGGGGAGTCGGGCGTGGAGAGGGCTTGAATCCATGGAGCAGCCTGAAGCAAGCCCGTCCTCATCCCCTATCTGCAAGCTTATCAAAGTAAGAAGGCCTTCTGGGAACAATGAGAACAGGGGGCAGAACACTGTCAGAAGCTCCAGCCTCATAGAATGTCACTAATACTGAATTTCTCTTAAAACCTACCCAGAAGTTACAGGGGGACCTGCCTGACTCAGACAGTAGAGCGTGTGACTCCTGATCTCAGCGTTGTGAGTTAGAGCCCCAAGCCCCACATTGGGCATGGAGCTCACATTTAGGAAAAAAAAAGGGGGGGGGGGCAGGAACTCAGTTCCAGCCCCCTCTGTCCAGTCTCAGCACACCCCACAAGGTGATTTTCCCCACATGCCGTGCTCCCAAATGCAGGCACTTGGGAGCAGCTGGCTGCCCCTGGTCTCCAAAGGCCGATCCTGGGAGGTGGCTGCCGGGTTTGCAATAGTCAAGTCTTTTGCCTGGAATCCAAGCTCTCCAAGCCAAGGACCTGTGGTTTCTAAGTCCACACACACACACATCTTTTCCCCAGGAAAGCCAGAAGCTTCACAGAGGCCAAGAGCAAACAAGGTATGGTCCCTGGGAAGGAATGAAACAAAACCTGTAGCCGGGACAACACGCCCAATTCCACACACACACACACACACCCATATACAACTGCCCTCGCTTCCCTCTGCCTCTCCGAACCATGTGTTTTCAGCCTTGGCGGAACTATGGCAGACCCACTCTCCATCTCAAAACTGTTAGATAAGGAGCACAGGACGCTCCACCTTGGGGTTGTAAGTTTAAGCCCCACACTGGGCGTAGAGCTTACTTAAAAAAAAAAAAAAAAAAATTAGGTAAGTAGCCTGAGTAGCCTTTGGCTGGCCTTTACCAGCTAAACTGCCCTTCCCGCTACAAGAATAGGGCTGCTGGGGCTTCCTGAAAGATCCAGGACAGGCATCCCCCGTGGTCTGCGGAAATCAGTCCAGGGATGAGGACGGACAGGTGGTCTTTCTCTGGCACCTCTGGGAACCATATGTTTAGAACCAGATCATGACCACTTATAGGTATGGTTTAAAGCATAAGGGTTAAAAAGAGTTTAATGCACTTTTCAGAATGTAACATCTCACAATTTTTTTTTAAGAACTGAAAGACAGGGGCGCCTGGGTGGCTCAGTGGGTTAAAGCCTCTGCTTTCGGCTCAGATCATGATCCTGGGGTCCTGGGATCGAGCCCCACATCAGGCTCTCTGCTCCGCGGAGAGCCTGCTTCCTCCTCTCTCTCCCTGCCTGCCTCTCTTGCCTACTTGTAATCTCTGTCAAATAAATAAATAAAATCTTAAAAAAAAAAAAAAAAAAAGAACTGAAAGACAGAAAGAGGAAAAATTAGGTACTAAAACTTCAGTATCTGCCAAAAAAAATCCCCCCTCCCAGATGTTTACCCATCAGGCACCCAAAGAAACCACAGAATTCACAAACCAACTGATGAGATGTCTGGAATGATGTAAATGAACCAAAGAGAGAGACAGAAATGAAACAAGATTGGTCATGTGTTCACTGTGAAAACTGGGCATTGGTTGGGGAGTGGGGGGCAGGGGGGGCAATCTGGCTGGCTGGCAGTGGAGCATGTGACTCTTGATGTCAGGGTTCTAAGTTCAAGCCCCACGTTTGGCGTAATGCTTAAAAAAACAAACAAACAAACAAGAATAAACATTAAATGGAAAAGAAATGTTTCTTAAATAACTGGGCAGTGGGTACAACAGAAAGGCTCATCACAGCGCACTTTCATGATGTGAAATTGTTATATATAACATATTTGGCATTACAAAATACAGGGTCAGTCAGAAGAGGAGCACAACTGTATGGGTTTCTGCCCCACACTCTGCCCACTTCCTAGGTCTCTGCTTCTCCAGGTGGCAATTTCTGGAACATGCCCTCCCTCCCTCATGCCTCCAAGCCTTCCCACAAGCTGTTCCCTCCATCAGACATGCCACCACACAGGAAAACTGCTACTCTCAGAACTTGGGCTCAAAGGCTCAAACACAATGAAGCCCTCCCAGCATCAGCCAGACAGGCTTAACTCACCCTCACCCTGCCCCTCCCCTGCTGTACCAGGTACCCTCCCTCCCACTCCAGCCTCATTTGTCACGGTTTGCCTGCTTGCTTATCTCCTCCCTAGGCCAAGAACGGCTCTGGAACAGGGATCACTCTGTAATTTCCAAGAAAAAGAAGCACTGAACCAGATGAGTCAACAGACCGCTGCTTCAGAATCGTTTGAAGCACTACAGGAAACTCCGGGAGTAATCCTGAACATCCACATGTTAAACCCAGTAATGACTTTCAAAGTAAGACCACCTCATTCTGGAATCCTGTAGTGGGGAGAGTTGCACAACCTTGCAAATATATTTTTTAAAACTGCTTTGGGCACCTGACTGGCTCAGTCAATGGAGCCTTCAACTCCTGATCTCAGGGCTGTGAGTTTAAGCCTCACACTGGGCATAAAGCTTACTTTAAACACACACACACACACACACACACACACTTTAAAACTGTGAATTTGGGGGCGCCTGGGTGGCTCAGTCGTTGGGCGTGTGCCTTCAGGTCAGGTCATGATCCCAGGATTCTGGGATCGAGCCCTGCATCGGGCTCCTTGCTCGGTGGGAAGCCTGCTTTCCCTCTCCCAGGCGCCCTGCTCGTGTTCCTGCTCTCGCTGTCTCTCTCTATCAAATAAAAAGATGAAATCTTAAAAAAAAAAAAAAAAACCAAAACGGTGAATTTCACAGCGTGCAAACTATGTATCAATAAATAATAAATAGAACATCCCAGAAGGGACCTTGATCTCCACATCCAGGGTAGAACGAGACGTCCACGGAGTAATAAGAGGCCTCAATGGCCAGGTCACTCACATGTGTCAAGAAACAGAGGCCCCTTTGTGCCAGGACCCTGTAAGAACAAGGTACCAGCGCCCCCAGCTCAAGCAAGTACACACTTGGAATCTGCTAACACAGCCAGGCTACTCCATAACTATTCCTTAAAGAGCTGTGGCTTTCTGACACTTCAATCCCACCACCAGTCTGCAGGTGTGTCCCACACTCTCCCCCTCAATCTAGGGGCCACTTCTAAGCCAAACTCACTTCGAATAAAAAGGAACCGTCAGCAACCTGAGCCCCAAACATTTCGAAGAAAACGCTTGACCCTCTGACTCCTGTTCCCCAGAGCACAGATAAGCCCCTAAAACAGTGCACTTAAAGGTCCAAGTCCCAGATGATAAATAGACACACAGGTACCCACAAGTACACATAAAGATAGGCAGGAAGCAACAAATGAAAAGATGCTAATCAGAGTCCAGATCCCACATACCCTGGTCTGCAGATAAAATACCTTGCACCACATTACAGGGACTCAGTCCCAGACTTGTGGAGCATGGGGGAAAGGAATTCCGGGGTAAGCCAAAAGTCTCCCAGGTAAAATGGCTTTTCCTCCATTAGCCCCCAAGTCACACAACAAGCAGGCGCAGAGAAGTGGGCTGAAACTGAGCATTCAGAGATAGAGGATGGGGTGCAGAGTGGACATGGAAGATGAACGTCTCATAGCTCCAAGGGCTGAGCCCACGTGCAGGGGCATGGGAAAATGGCTTGAGAGGCCTACAGCACCATGAACTCTGGGGCGCAGAGGCGGGGAAGAACTCTGGCGGTCACGCCTGCGGGGCTGCGAAAGGGATGGAAACCCCAAGAGGGAAAGAGCTTGTGACTTCGCAACAGGGTGAGGCCCTGAGGGGCGGGACCACGCAAGGATGGGGCAAGGGGCAAGGCCAGGTTAAGGATGGGAAGGAACCGGCGAGGCCGAGGCCGAGGCCAGAGTCGGGTTAGGAAGGACCAAACCCGGCCGACGCCAGGCTCGGGGCGGAAAGGGCCAAGCGCAACCGGGGTTGCGGTCGAAGTCAAGGTGGGAAGCAGTGGGCCGGGTCGCGGCCCGGACGAGAAGGATGGAGCGGGTCAGGGGGCTGGATGGAAAGGACGCAAAGGGGACCGGGGCGGGATGGGAAGGCCCTAGCGGAGCCAAGGCCGCGGGGCAGGAAGGAGAACGGAGAGAGGCGTCGGCCGTACCTCTCCGGAGCTGGCCATGTCGAAGGCGGGCGGGGCCGCGGCCACCGGAGCCGCAGCCCCCGGGCCTCCCCACGGCCCGCCAGGGATGCTCAAAGCCGGCGCGTCCGCGGCTGCACAGAGACCCTGGTAGGAGGCGGGGCCTCCCGCCACTTCCGGCGCCTGCCGTACGCAGTTCCGCTCGCCAGCCGGCGGGCCATGCGCGGCCGCCATGTTGGGTGCGGCGCTGCTGCTAGGGGCCTTGCTAGGGCGCGGGGAGGGCGCGGGGTGAGCGCGGGAGCACCGGGTCAGGCGCCGCTGCCTCCGCCGCAGCCTCTCTGACCTGGGCTCCCCCTCCTCTGTTCCTTGCCTGCCCCTTTCCAGCCACACTGGTCTCCCCTGGCCGGCCCAGCACTGTGCTGCCTCCGGGCCTTGGCATTTACGTCCCCGTGCCTGCAAATGTGCAGGAACCACATGTCGACCCACCCCGCGGCAAACGGCATCACCTCCTCCCTGCCGTCCACACCCACCCCTAAACTTACCCCTTATCTTGTATCTTTCTCCATACCTCTACGCACTGTCTGACCCACTGTGTCCTTTTCTTTTTTATTTTTTTTTTCTCTTTTGTTTGTTGTTTGGTGGTTCTCCCCCTGTACTCAGCGGCAGGATTGCGGGAATCTGGGGATGCTCCCTGACAGGCCATCGGCACCGAATAAATGCTTGCTGGGTAGATGAACGTGTGAATGGTGTGCGCTCGCCCGTAACGCTTTGCATGTAAAAACCATTCTCGAAGAAGAATCCGTGGGGAGGGACGCCTGGGTGGTTCAGTTGGTTGGACGACTGCCTTCAGCTCAGGTCATGATCCCGGAGACCCGGGATCGAGTCCCGCATCAGGCTCCCAGCTCCACGGGGAGTCTGCTTCTCCCTCTGACCTTCTCCTCGCTCATGCTCTTTCACTGCCTCTCTCTCAAATAAATAAATAAAATCTTTAAAAAAAAAAAAAAGAATCCGTGGGGAACACTGTGGGGTGACCCTGAGCGGTGTATAGGTTTCTTGGAGCTGATGGAACAAAGTACCACAACCTGGGGGACCTTAAACCACAGAAATGTATTCTCTCAGTTGCGGAGGCCCGAAGTAGGAAATGAAGATGTCAACTGGGCTGTGCTCCAACTGCTGGAAGCATCTCTTCTGGCTCTTCCTGCCTTTGGGTGGCGGCCAGCATCCTTGGAGGCCCCTGGCTTTCAGGGGCATTACTCCCAAGTTCTGCCTCTGTCTTTGCAGGGCCATCTTCCTTTCTGTGTGTGTGTGTGTGTGTGTGTGTATGGGTGTGTGTGCGCCCAAGGCCATGTATCCTTTCTTATAAAGACACCACACGGCTTTAACCAGGGACCTATGCAAAGAGCTACTTTCCAAATAAGGCCATATTCCGAGTTTCTGGACGGACAGGAATCTTTGGGGAACACTTATACAACCTTGTACTTCAGGTTTCATACACTCTCCCCCAGGCCTCATTTACCTCCCACCCCACTGGGTTGAGCCTGTTCCTATCAAGAGACCTTTGATGAGCTCCTTTTGTGGGTGGACCGTCCTGGGGGCAGGCACAGTCCTTGCCTCAAAGAGTTCGTGGTATAGTCCGCAGTTAAATACACAACTTCAGGCAGAACTCTGACCTGGGCAGGCATCGGGAGTTTCCGAGGCTGACGTTTCTCCTCCCGGCCTAACTCCTGACCCATTCCTCCTTTTCCCCTACAATCTGTAATCAGGTATGTTTTTCATTGTGGGGAAGGTGTTTACTTTCTGTCCCCTGGGGTAGAGGCCACTGTTCAGCAAACAGGCCTGAGCGGTGGAATGTAGAAAGGGCCCACAGCGACCCCCTGGGCTGAATGCAGACAGGCCCATCACATGATCCACCTCAAACTATCCACAGGCCCAAACTCTCCAATGGTCTACTTACAACCGGGAACAGTTACCAAAAAAGGGAAAAGGCCCTATGTTGCCATTCCTCCTCACCTTACCCCTTTAAAAACAGCCCCCACCCACTGCCTCCTGGCAGATGGTTTCTGCTTTGCTGTCTTGCCTGCCACTCCCTTGCTGGTGTATTCAATAAACTTCTGTCTCCTGTGTTCTGCCTCAGGTGAATTCTTTCACGGCCCATGCCACCGGTTCCGTGCCATCTTCGCCCCACATCTGGAGGCCCCCATCCGATCAAGAGAGACGCCACGTTTAGACACCGCGCCCCTCCACTACAACAGACCTTGACAATAACAGACCCTCGATAAACCACTGTCAACTAGGGACGCCTGGGTGGCTCAGTTGGTTAAGCGGCTGCCTTCGGCTCAGGTCATGATCCCAGCGTCCTGGGATCGAGTCCACATCGGGCTCCTTGCTCGGCAGGGAGCCTGCTTCTCCCTCTGCCTCTGCCTGCCACTCTGCCTGTGCTCGCTCGCTCTGTCTCCGAAAAATAAATAAATAAAATCTTTAAAAAAAAAAACCACTGTCAACTAAATAAATGATTACCCGGGCTGAGTCCCATAAGGGTCCGCCGACACAGAGGAGCGATTCACAAACTCTAACCTACTGGGAGTCCCGCATTTCCCAGGCACCGAGTTCTGAGGAGGAAACCGCACGAGTGTGGGCTCCAGGCAGCCGAGGTGGGGAGTCAGTTCCAATACCTCGCTGTGCTGACCCACTCAGGGGTTCCACGTTTGGGGGACACTTTGTCACAGTACTCTCAGTGACTCCTGCTCCCAGAGCCCACCTCTGCGGTGCTGGCTGGCCTGAGCTCCTGGCCGTGGGTTCCCCAAAATATCTGGAGTGGAGGCTCCGAAGGATGCAGGGAAGGTGGTGATCTCTGTTACCTCCCCCGCCCCCCCCTCAGGTCCAAATGAGAAGCAAAATTGGGATGGGATCGGAGCCCGCACTGTCTCTACTGCAGAGACCTCATCCCACCCCACCGGAACAGTTTTTAAGGGAGCCATACCTTCCCTAAGCTCCTCCCACTGAAGCAAAAATGACCTTTTATTTTATTTTTAAAGATTTTATTTATTTGCAAAAGAGCGAGAGAGAGCACAAGTCGGGGTGTGGGGGAGAAGGAGAGGGAGATGTGGACTCTCCCCTGAGCACAGAGCACAACGTGAGGCTCCATGCAGGGCTTGATCCCAGGACCCTCGAGATCATGACCTGAGCTGAAGTCAGATGCTTAACCGACTGAGCCCCCCAGGTGTCCCCAGAATGACCTCTTAAAGCTGTCCTCGTAGAGGTGAAAAGTGACTTTCACAGAGGAAACCAGCACACACATGTTTATTGAAGCTTTATTCGTAATTTCCAAAACTTGGAAACAACCACGATGGCCTTTGGTAAGGGCTGGATACGTTAAACTGTAGTCCATCGGGGTGCCTGGGTGGCTCAGTGGGTTAAGCCTCTGCCTCAGCAGGGAGCCTGCTTCCTCCTCTCTCTGCCTACCTCTCTGTGTACTTGTGATCTCTCTCTCTCTGTCAAATAAATAAATAAAACCTTAAAAAAAAAAAACAAACAAACCTGTAGTCCATCAAGACAATGGAATTTTTTTTTTTTTAGATTTTATTTTTAAACAATCTCTATGCCCAACATGGGGCTCAAACCCATAAACCCCAGATCAAGAGTCGCACGCTCTGCTGACTGAGCCAGCCAGGCGCCCCCAGACAGTGGAAACTTACTCAGCACTAAAAATAAGTGATCTATCAAACCATGAAAAGACATGGAGGAAACTTAAGTGCATGTTACTAAGTGAAAGAAGCCAATCTGAAAAGTGCTGCAAATGGGATGCTTCCAACTATGCATTTTGGAGAAGGCAGAACTCTGGAGAGATGCAAAGAACCAGTGCTTTCCAGGAGTCAGGGAAGGGGAGAAAGGGCCAGCTGGGGCACAGAGGATTTTAGGCAGTGAAACTACTCTGTATGATATTACCATGATGGGTGCATGTCCAAACCCATGCAGGGAAAACACCAAATCCGAGGGCACCACGGTGGCTCAGTCGATTAAGTGTCCAACTCCCAATTTCAGCTCAGGTCTTGATCTCAGGGTTGTGAGTTCAAGCCCGGCATTGGGCTCCAGTGTGGACCCTGCTTTAAAAAATTAATAAATGAAAGCACCAATAAACACCAAACCCATACAGTGTAAGCCCCAGGAGCGAACCCTAACATAAACTATGGATTCTGGGTGACAATGATGTGTCCGTGTAGGTTTCATCAGTGGTAACAAATGCATCACTCTGGTGGGTGAGACTGTGCACATGGGGGAAGGGGGCACATATGAAATCTCTGTACCTTCTCAATTTCGCTGTGAACCTAAAACTGCTCTAAAAATTAAAGATTATTGGGGTGCCTGGGTGGCTCAGTGGGTTGGGCCTCTGCCTTTGGCTCAGGTTGTGATCTCGGGGTCCTGGGATCGAGCCCCACGTCAGGCTCTCTGCTCAGTGGGGAGCCTGCTTCCCCTGCCCCCGCCTGCCTCTCTGCCTACTTGTGAGTCAAATAAATAAATAAATTCTTTAAAAACCCCTTTAAAAATTAAAGACTATTAATACTTTTTGTATTGAGTATAGTTGACACACAGTTCCATTAGTTTCAGGTGTAAAAAAAACTCTCCGGGGGCGCCTGGGTGGCTCAGTGGGTTAAGCCTCTGACTTCGGCTCGGGGCGTGATCTCAGGGTCCTGGAATAGAGTCCCGCATCGGGCTCTCTGCTCAGCAGGGAGCCTGCTTCCCTCTCTCTCTGCCTGCCTCTCTACTTGTGATCTCTGTCTGTCAAATAAATAAATAAAATCTTTTTTTTTTTTTTAATTTATTTTTTTTTATTTTTGTCAGAGAGGGAGAGAGAGAGCGCGAGCACAGGCAGACAGAGTGGCAGGCAGAGGCAGAGGGAGAAGCAGGCTCCCTGCCAGCAAGGAGCCCGATGTGGGACTCGATCCCAGGACGCTGGGATCATGTCCTGAGCCAAAGGCAGCCGCTTAACCAACTGAGCCACCCAGGCGTCCCTTTTTTTTTAAATTTTTTTAAATTTATTTATTTGTCAGAGAGAGAGGGAGAGAGAGCGAGCGAGCACAGGCAGGCAGAGGCAGAGGGAGAAGCAGGCTCCCTGCCGAGCAAGGAGCCCGATGTGGGACTCGATCCCAGGACGCTGGGATCATAACCTGAGCCGAAGGCAGCCACTTAACCAACTGAGCCACCCAGGCGTCTCTAAATAAATAAAATCTTAAAAAAAAAACTCTCTGGGACGCCGGGGTGGCTCAGTTGGCTAGGTGACTGCCTTCAGCTCAGGTCATGATCCTACAGTCCTGGGATCGAGTCCCACATCGGGCTCCCAGCTCCATGGGGAGTCTGCTTCTCCCTCTGATCTCTCCTCTCATGCTCTCTCACTCTGCCTCCCTCTCTCTCTCAAATAAATAAAAGCTTAAAAAAAAAAAAACCTCTCCATTTTTTGGTAGTATTTTATTTTTAAGTAATCTCTACACCCAGTGTGGGGCTTAAACTTACAACTCTGAGATGGGAAGTCATATGCTCTACCCACTGAGCTGGCCAAGCGCTCCTGAATTCTTCATTTTGATCAGCTTAAATGTAAATGGCCATGTGTGGCCAGTGGCCCCTATGGGACAGGACCATAAGGTCTGTGAGGGCAAAGAGAAGTTGAGTGAGATTCAGATAGAGGTTGAACAATCAATGGCTGAGTGAAGAAGCACGGAGCACTTGGCAGGGGTTTTGGATGGTTCCAGCCACTGTGCCTTGGGTGATTCCAGGCCACCGGCATATCTGAGCTGTGTTACCCTCCGAGCCCATTTCCCCACAAGGAAAATGACTGCCCTTTGACCGTCCAGATCCAGATCCATCTGTATTTCTTAGTTATTTATTCCCCCCCCCCCAGTTTTTATGGAGGCGCCATTTGCTGGGTTTCAATGCAGATGTGCACCTGCAACCCCCTCCCACCAGCCAACATCATGACACCTACATCCATCCCTCTGTGGTCCCCAACCTCCCTCGCACACAGCCTCTGCTCTTTGTCCTCGTCACAAGCAGCCATTGTGCCTTCGCTTGGTGGCCTGACACTGTTTCCCCCCCGTTACACTGGGTCCCTCATGCGGGCAGGAAGCACATCTGCTTTCTTCTCCGCTGCCCCCCCCCAACCCAGTTCCTGGCAAGATGCCCGGTACAAATAGCGGTTGGCTAGAGGAAGGAAGGAGGGAGGGAAGAAAGGAAGGAGGGAGGGAAGGCAGGCCCGGCATACACTGGGCCCTTAATCAATGCTTGTGAAAGGAGTGACTCGAGGTGGAAGCTTCCAGCAGAGCCCAGGGCTTATCACCGCCCCTGAATGGGATCCAGAGAGCTAGAACAGGACCCGGGGGGCGGGGCGGGGGGGGGGCGCTTCTGTTTCAGCCCCTGCTGCCTGGGCCTCTAAGACAGAGGAGTCCCCGCAAGCTGCTCTCCCAACCTCCTCCAGGACGGGCGCCCAGGCTACATAGAGGTCAGAGAGGTAGCCCAGGACCCCTGAGGGAATGGAACTGGCTCCAGAGCCCACACCACACACCGGCTGTGGTGTTTTGTGTACTGAACTAGGAAAACCTGCCAAGGAGAGCTCTGGGGTCAGTCACAAGCTCGTTTGGTTTGGAACGTCCCCTTACCTCCCCTTACCCCGACAGAGTCGCTTTGCATGCAGTAGTTACTCGCATCCCTCCCAACCTGCCTCAAGCCCGTGGGACTCTAAGGCACATCCCGGCCACATGAGAGTCTCTGCTGTCTTCTGTGAGGTGGGAGCCACAGGGCCCCCAGAAGGGAGCAGCAGAAAGCTGGAGCAGCCCTGGGTCCATGGAGGCAGGGGTGGGAGGGGCGGGCCCCCTCTAGGCCTCAAATCTGGACTTGAGGTTCGATTCTGGGCCTTTTCCTCCCTCTGGGGATACAAGAGCAAGGGGCATCCTGCATGGGTGTCCTCCATTCTACGCCCCCCACTCCCATAACAGCTTCTAGCAGAGTGAAGGCAAGCCAGCCTTGGGAGCACGGAATTAGAAAGTCAGAAACTGACCGCCAGCACCAGGTAGACCCTGCCCCCCACCAAAGATCCTTGGAAACCACATCCTGAGTGCACAATAGTATGCAGCCACCTGCCACAAGGCAGAACCCAGGCCCTGGGTGGGGAAGCCCCACCCCCAGTTAGCTAGAGCATTCTCTGTGGAATGGATACACCCCACCCCAGGCCAGCACCGGGCAGATGCCCTACATCTAATCCCAAGGCCCTTCCTTGGCTGTGTGGGAACTAGACGCAAGCTGGCAGTCAAGGGGGGACTCCACCCTGAGCCTGAGTCTGCACCAGACCCATCAGGAAGGAGGACAACAGCCAAGACAGAAGGTCTGGGGCCTAGGACCACCTGATTCCCCGTCCACACAGCCCAGGCCTCCCACTTTCCCAAAGCACCTGACCTCAGAACTTGGTGAGAAATGGGGTTACATAGCAGGTAGGCAAATTCCCTCTATCCATCTCCCACCCCACGATTGCTCAGTATCAGGGTTCAAACCACCTCAAACCCCTCTCCCTTTGAGGTAGGAACGGGGACAGCTTGGTTCCCTCTTCCCAACACCCCCAAGAAGCCACATGTCCTTTAAGGTGTGCACACTTTATTGAACTGGTCTCGTCAGTGTACAGGGAAGCCCCTGGCTGCCTCGTTGCCTCAAACCCCACTCCCAAGGGGACCAAAAAGCCTTCATGAATCTTGAATTGGAGGGGACAAAAAAGGGGGAAGCCATGATGGCAGACCATTCAAAATAAAAGAACAGGTATTAAGGCGAAGATCAAAAAAAAAAAAAATTTGGACTACATAATTTACACAAAAGCAATTT
Source organism: Mellivora capensis (assembly GCA_004024625.1). Lineage (NCBI taxonomy): Eukaryota > Metazoa > Chordata > Mammalia > Carnivora > Mustelidae > Mellivora > Mellivora capensis. Next base: position 30,849 of record PISX010004630.1, on the reverse strand, counting down.
TATCACCCTCCCGTGTGGACTCGGGCGAGGACTGCCCCTTCTCAGAGAGAAATGGGAGTGGCTTTTGGGAAGGCAAGGGACTTCCTGTAACAATGCATCTCACAATATTTGGAATGACTATTAAAAAAAAAAACAAAAACAATGTACAATCAAAGTCCTCAGCCACATTGTAGAACTTTGGGGATGCTCGCTCCAACCAACTGCTGTCACCTTCACCGTTCCAGTTTTTAAATCCTGAGTCAAGCGCCAAAAAAAAAAAAAAAAAAAAAAAAAAAAAAAAAAAAAACTGAAAAAATTCAAAAACAAAAAACAATTAAAAAAAAAAAAACAAATAAAGCCATGCCAATCTCATGTCGTTTTCTGCGCAAGTTAGGTTTTCTCAAGAAAGGGTGTAATGCGACTAAGGTAACAGTCCGCCTAGAAGCATTTGCGGTGGACGATGGAGGGGCCGGACTCATCGTACTCCTGCTTGCTGATCCACATCTGCTGGAAGGTGGACAGCGAGGCCAGGATGGAACCCCCGATCCACACGGAGTACTTGCGCTCAGGGGGGGCGATGATCTGGAGAAAGAGGGGGTCAAGTTAGAGGGAGGATCCTGCGCATCGGAGCCCCACCCACGCGCACCCAACCAAGGCCAGCCAAGTGCCCACCTTGATCTTCATCGTGCTGGGCGCCAGGGCGGTGATCTCCTTCTGCATCCTGTCAGCAATGCCGGGGTACATGGTGGTCCCGCCGGACAGCACCGTGTTGGCGTACAGGTCCTTGCGGATGTCGACGTCACACTTCATGATGGAGTTGAAGGTAGTTTCGTGGATGCCGCAGGATTCCATGCCTGAGAGGAAACACGCCAGACTTGGCTTCCGGGAACGCCCACGAGGGTGACCCTCTGAGGCAAAGGGCAAGAAAGGCAGGCAGGGCTCACTTACCCAGGAAGGAAGGCTGGAAGAGTGCCTCTGGGCAGCGGAACCGCTCGTTGCCGATGGTGATAACCTGCCCATCGGGCAGCTCATAGCTCTTCTCCAGGGAAGAGCTGGAGGCCGCAGTGGCCATCTCCTGCTCGAAGTCCAGGGCCACATAACACAGCTTCTCCTTGATGTCACGCACGATTTCCCGCTCGGCAGTGGTGGTGAAGCTGTAGCCACGCTCCGTAAGGATCTTCATGAGGTAGTCCGTCAGGTCCCGGCCAGCCAGGTCCAGACGCAGGATGGCGTGGGGCAGGGCGTACCCCTCGTAGATGGGCACAGTGTGGGTGACCCCGTCTCCGGAGTCCATCACGATGCCAGTGGTGCGGCCAGAGGCATACAGGGACAGCACAGCCTGGATGGCCACGTACATGGCTGGGGTGTTGAAGGTCTCAAACATGATCTGTAGGGAGAGGAAACCAGGTGATGCCCAGGAAACCACCACAAGGGGGTCAGGCTAGACTAAGGACATGCAGAAAAGTGCAAGGAACACAGCTCAATGTGCTGGGGATCCCGGGACGGGAATTCACTTCAGACCGATTGTGCACCTACTAAATACACACTCCAAGGCCACTCGACACCAAGCCTCATCGGCTTGGTCACACCAGCCAGTGTTAGTAGTACCTACAACCCATAGCATTTTATAACCTCAAACGCCTAATCAGAAAGGCAAACACAAGAAAGAATCCATCTGGGGAAAAAGCGAAAAGAACCTGCAGAGTTCCAAAGGAGACTCAGGTCAGAGAAGAAAGTCCTAGGAGAATGGCAGAAGAAAGAACACGTGAGACAGGGCGTGGCACAGAAAGGCAAGAAAGGATGGGGTGGCCGCCCACAGAAGGCCAGTGGGCCACTGACCTGGGTCATCTTCTCACGGTTGGCCTTGGGGTTCAGGGGGGCCTCGGTCAGCAGCACGGGGTGCTCCTCGGGGGCCACACGCAGCTCATTGTAGAAAGTGTGGTGCCAGATCTTCTCCATGTCGTCCCAGTTGGTGACGATACCGTGCTCGATGGGGTACTTCAGGGTCAGGATGCCCCTCTTGCTCTGGGCCTCGTCCCCCACATAGGAGTCTTTCTGGCCCATGCCCACCATCACGCCCTGTGGAGGGAGGGGCGAGGCGCCCTGAGCACGGGCCCGGAGGCACCGACCGCCACCCCAAAGCCAAAGACCAGGCCCTCTCCCGCGAGAGACCCTGCTCCCCGGCAGGAGGCGCCCCACCTACGCCCTCCACCCAGATCAGAGCCAAGGCCGGCGCCCTACCTGGTGCCGTGGGCGCCCCACGATGGAAGGGAAAACGGCCCGGGGTGCGTCGTCGCCTGCGAAGCCGGCTTTGCACATGCCGGAGCCGTTGTCGACCACGAGCGCAGCGATATCGTCATCCATGGCGAACTGCGGAGGGAGTCGGGCCTTGAGCCGGGGGTCGGGTGGGGCCGCCCCCGCCCAGCCCACTTCCGGCGCGCCGCGGCCTCGAGCCGCCAGGGGGCGCCGGCGCGCGCCCACACTGGGGACAAAGGCGGCCGGGCCGGCAGCGTTATTACCATAAAAGGCAAACGCTGGTTGGAGGCGGCCCCGCGGCGCGCGGCAGGAAGCCAGGCCCCCGCCCCCCTCCCCACCCGGAGCTGGCTCCGCCCCCGCCTCGTTCAAAAAAGCGCCGGCTGGACTGGCGCGCGGCGGCCACGCCCGCGGGAGCCGGCAGCGCGGGGAGGAAGTGCGCGCAGGCGCCCTCGCGCCGCGGCGACCCCACCCCTTCCGGTCGGCCGCACCGCCCTCAGCCCGGCCGCGGCTCCCGGCCCGAGCGCGCACGCGCACGCGCAGCCCTGGCCCCAGCCCCCACCCGGCCGGCGGACCCGCCGCGCCCACCCACCCACCCTGCCACCCAGCCGTCCGAGGCGGCGAGCCGCCGGCTAGGACAAAGACCCGCGGCCGCCTCAGCCCAGATCGCAGCACGCCGTGGGCGCGCAGTGCGAGCACAGTCCCGGCCCGAGCGAGGGGGGAGCGCGAGCCCCGCTGCCCGTCCCCGGCAGCTCTCTCCCGGCGCCGAGGCCAGTGGCCGGAGGCCGAGAGGCCAGCCGGCCGCCCGCCCGGAGGAGGCGCCGCGGGGCCGCAGCGAGCCCCGGCCGGCCCGGGAACCTACCTGGGGGTGGTGTAAACCGGCGGCGGCAGCGGTGGAGCGGCGAGGGCGAGGGGCCTGTGCTCGCGGGGTGGACGCAGTCTCGGCGGTGGCTGCGCGTCGCGCCGCCGGGTTTTATAGGGCGCCGCCGCGGCCGCTCGAGCCATAAAAGGCAACTTTCGGAACGGCGCGCGCTGATTGGCCCCGCGCCGCTCACTCACCGGCCTCGCCGCACAGTGCAGCATTTTTTTACCCCCTCTCCCCTCCTTTTGCAAAAAAAAAAAAAAAGAGAGAGAGAGAGAGAGAGAGAGAGAACGAGCCGGGCTGGGAGAGAGCGAGAGCGAGATTGAGGAAGAGGAGGAGGGAGAGAGTTTTGGTGTTGGCAGCCCTTGGGTGCTGGGCCCGTGGGCCGCCGCCCCTCTGGGCAATGCCTGATCTGGCCCCTCTCCTGTTCTCCACCCCGGGACCCCCTGCGTCACATGAGCAGTGAGCGCCCCGGTGGGCAACGGTCAGCATGGATGCGAGGGTCCCCGGTTTCTGTGGGTGCATGCTTAAGGAGCAGTTGCAGGGGAAGCATTAGTCCACAATAACTCCACTGCCTAGGAAGCCTGGATTGGGGACGGGGCGGGGGGGGGGGGCTTCCGCTGGGGGTGCTTAGCTTGCTAAGTGAGGGACATTACTACTCAGACACCTGGGGCTGAAGGGTATGGTGTACTGAGGGGGAATCAGGGGGCTTGTGGCCACTTAACAGGGTTCTCAGGCCCTAGAGGCAGGACAGGCATCTGGAGCAAGTGGCTGGAAGTTCCCCGTGAAGAGGGCTCCAAGCCTCCCCAGCTGCAGGCCTGCACAGAGGTGGGCTCTGAAACTGTTCCCATGGAACCAAGAGCTGCCTGGTCACACCCAGCAGATCCCGGCCTGAGCCCTTAGCCCATGAGCCAGGCAGCTGCTGGGCGAAGGCAGGCAGGGCTGCTCAGCACAAGCTCTGGGACCTGGGGCGCACCATCCATCTTCTGTCTGTCATGGGCAGCTGCAGCTGCAGCTGAACTTCTGTCCTGGACCATCTGGAGCCTGCCAAGGACCCTTCATGCCCCAGAGATGAGTTAGCTTGAGGGGGCGTGGGATGGCACAGACAGTAGCCAAAGACCCGCTGTCATCAGAGAAGACCCTCTCCTTGTCACCCTTTCCTGCCCTGGGTCTGTCCACCAAACATTGGGCAAGATCTGGGTATCTGGGAGTGTTCTGGGTGGTTCCCTGCTGCTCTGAGAGCGGCCAGTCTGGCAGGCAGAGCTGGTACCCAGATGGTGACCATGGGTGGCCAAAGATGATTGGTGTGTGGCCGACAGAAGCCCTGGGAGACCACAGAGGGACGTCTGGTTCAGCCTAGAGGACCGTGCACCTTCTTGGAGGTGGTGGCAGGAAGCTGAATTTTCACACAGAAAACGGGAAGGGTGGTCTTGGTAGGGGCGCAGGCCTGTAACCACTGGGGTCTGTCTGTGGGCATCCCAGGGCTTTGCCGCACGTAGTAGGGCGTCATAAGCTGTGTGTGAAAACCAGTGACCCCTCCGTCCATGTATGGATGTACAGTCTGGTCCTGCCCACCACGGGTGGCTGGTAACAGGGCACTCTGGAGTTGCAGAGGCCACAGCTGGGTGGGAGGGGTGACCATGCCCCAGCACAAAGCAGAACCCTCAGGCTCAGAACCCCACACCAGCACCCCTAGATCACTGCCAAGAGATTCACTGCCTGCAGCTCTCCCATCTCGGCTCCGGGCTTGGGGGAATGTTCCCCGCCCGTCCACTCCCTGCCTCCCAGGGACTGCCCTATCCCTGGCCTTGTATCTCTTAGTCGCGGGCATCTGGCCAGCCAGCTGCCCTGGGGCCTGTCAGCCCTGCAATTCCAGGGCTGGGGAGTGACCCTCTTTTTGCCTGCGGGTAAGGGCTGCTTGTGGCTGTTCCCTGAGCCTGGAGGCTGTGCTGGGCAGGCTGGGACTAGGGCCGCAGGCCGGGGACGGGAGGCCCTAGGTGCTGCCACCTCACATCTTCTCCAGCAGGGAAGGGCCAAGGGGCAGGGGCACCAGCCCAACATAACCTCAGACTGGAACACTACCGGCCCTAGGCCTGCAGCAGCCATTTCCTGGAGCTCTCCTAGGCATCCCTCAAGGTCCCTCTGTGGGGGAGCCCTTTGGCATCTGCACCCTATACGGCCCTCCCACTTAAGACCTTCACAGCTTGACCTCCCCCTCCAGACTGGGAGCCCTGGAACCCACCTCCTCCCACCGCACCCTCCCAGGGGCCCTGTGCTGGTGAATGGACAAGTGACTCCCAGGGTATCCCCAGTCCTCTGAAAGGACACTGGGAAGACAGAGGATCAAGAGGGTGGCTGGGCTGCTAGCCTAGGGGGAGGGGCGGAGAAAAAGAGGAAGTGGAGCCTGTGGGAGGAAGGGGGAGGGGACTTGCGGGAGAGGAAGTGAACAGGTTCTTCGCTTGGGAACTTTGCCCTTTGCAGGGAAATGTCTGAGCTGTCACCCAGCCGGCACATGGACCCCAGAGCCTTAGCCTGGCTCACCCAGTGGCACTTCACCGGCTTTCTGGGGCTTTTTTATCCATGTGGTTCCCCCCATCCAAGCAGGGAACACTTAACAGTCCTCCCCAAGGACGACTCCTCTCTACAGAAACTTGACATGTGGCTTCTGGACTGTTGGCTCCAGGAGAGTGGAAAGGCCGCACTGAGCAGGTGCGCTGTGAAGGCTCACGGATGAAAGAAGGCACGGAACACTCTAGCAAATACATGTCCTTTTTACAGATGAGGAAAGTGAGGCAGGACTGGAGTCCAACACGAAGGACACCAGGCGCAGGGTCCTGGGGAGTTTCGTGCCGCCCCTCCTTGGTAAAGTGTCCCCTGGAGTGTGCCCAGGGACTGGGTCCAAAGGCTGTTCCAGAGTTTGAGTTCTTGGGTCCCACTTCCCTCCCGGGGTCCAGAGAGAATAGCCACCAGCCTATGGTCACACAGCCATGGCTCCTGAGGCCCCAAGCCTGCAGTCTGTGCCACCTTTTCCCCCTGCTGTCCTCCCCTGCTCCCAGGACATTCTCAAAAGGAGATTCTGGACCTCAGAATTTCTGAGGGACTGGGCTTGGGTTTCCTGTGCCCCCTGCCCAACTTTTCCTATGCCTCCGGAACAGCTCATTGCGATGCCCCCTCCAGGAAGCCTGCTGTGATTTCCTCCTTCCGCTATCAGCCCAGCTGGGATCACATAGCAAGGGCACAGCCAGGAGCCAAACCTCCCGGATCACGCTGCTCTCGCGTCCAAACACACCAGCATCAACCAGCCAGGCATGCTTCCAGAGTGGAACAGCACCAGGCACTGTTTTCAGCAACACCCTGCAGAAAGCAGGTGTGATCCCAGAGACAGACCTTAAATGAGAGAGTGAAAGAGAACTCACTCTGCCACCTACGAAAGAAAGCAGCAGGTTTCCTCAGGAAGGAGGGAGCTCCTTAAAGGGCAGTCAGAGACACCCCTCCTGCGCCCCCCCCCCACCGCAGGAGCCAACCAACCAGCTGAAGGGGGCCCCCCTCGGAGGAGGCAGGAAGGCTGGGCTGGGCCCTGTGTGCTCTCCTGGGCACCAGCCAGGGCCTCAGTCCCCACCCAGGCCTGGCCTCTGGCCAGAGTCTCCCAGGGCCTCAGCCCGCCCCAGGCTACCCTGCTCACCGAAAGTTATGCCCCCAAGGGGGATCCCCACCCTGGAGAAACTGGGAACTTCTGATACTTCTTGGGAGAGTTTTTAAAAATCCTTAAAAACTACCCGTCTGTCTTCCCGTGCCCCCAGGGCACTCCGAGAAAGGCTGGGCCCTCCTGGGAAGTTCCCAGCCTTGCTTACTTGAACTTGATTGAATTTTCAGAAATAGAAAACAAGGTTCCCTGGGCTCCCCCACTCCTTCTACATGCACCAGCTGAGCCCGTTCTTCTTGGCCCAGACCAGCTTCTGAGAGGGCTTGCTGTCCCCATTCCGTAGAGCAGAACCGCAGGTGACCCAGACAGACCCCGAGTCCTGACAGGGAGCCGGGCCCTGGGACCCTCCCAGGCAAACTGGGGCAGGGAGGCGGGGGCGGGGGGGAGGCTGAGGCATCCCGGCCTCCCCCGCAGTTGTTCTGGCAGGGTCTCGAAGCCCACTCATCACCACAACTCGCCTGGAGCAGCTGGTGACCTGCCCAAAGCCACCTAGATGCCAAGGTGGCCTTTGGACCCCAGGTCCTTTCATTCTGCAGACCAGGGCCTGAGAAGCCAGGCGACACAGGCTGGATCAAGCTTGGCGGGGGTCAGCGGCAACTTCAAGGCCTGGTGGTGTTCCAGAGGCTACCTGCTGGGGCCCCCTGGGGTGTGGGCAGACACACCCAGAAGGAATCACAGGGCCAGGAGGTACCACACACACTGTGCCCCTTAGGCCTCCCTTAGGCAGCTGGCCCACAGGGTGCCCCCAGCGGTCAGTGGGTCAGTGACATGGGGTCTGCAGTCCCAGCTCCAGGGCCAAGCCCCCAGAGGCTCAACCCCTTCCTGGCTGGGTGGCCTCCTCCCTGCTACTCTTCTGGCTGCCCCAGGGGCCTAAAATGCCTGAGGAGTTGGACAGAGGGAGGGGCGCCCCTCCTGGAGGGCCTGAGGAAGTGAAAGGGGAACGTAGAAGGGGGAAGGAGGTATTGGAAAGTGCAGCGGGCGGGGGAGCTGACTCAGAGGCCAGGCTCACTCACCTCAGGGCTAAGCCTGGCCTCCCCAATCCCCGAGAGTCCCTGAGGGCCTGCTCTGACCAGAGCTGAGCCTGAGTCACCACCCAGAAATCTCACCTCACCCCTGCCAGCCCAGTCGGAATCTCCCCATTTCTCAGACTCACAAACTGAGACCAGCGGCCACAGGGCTTGGTCTTGCAGTTTACCATACACCGTGACGTGACCACCACCCTGCCTGCTGGTGGACAATGGCCAAGCCTAGGTCTGTGGCTGTGCTCAGCGCCCCTGCCTGGCCGCGGGGCACCCCCACAGGGCTCCACGCAGGGCACTCCTTGGCTGGTGCTGCTACTCCAGCCGCGGGGCCTGGGGCCTGTCCAAGTGGAAACCCGATCAGTCATGGCCACAGTGGCTGCGTCACCAGCCCCTGCCCAGCCAGAAATCTCCGCTGCTGCTGGGCTTGCCAGCAACCTGAGCCGGCTCTGCGGCTGGGCTTCCTGATGGCTCCCCTTGCTTGGCCCTGTGCCAACTGCTGGGGACACGGGGCTGGGGGAGGGAACCCCTGGCCTGCCCTGTCCCCTGGGGATGTGGTCCTGATTGGATGAGGTTGGTCCTGGGCTAGCCCAGAGAAGGGACAGAAGTCCTGGGCTTTGGTTGGATGATTCTGGCAGAGAAGAGGTTTCCCTGGTGGACTGGCCTCCGTTGGGGGCCAGTGGTAGCAGCCAGGGCCCTCCTTCCCCTCATTTCCGGGGTCCCGAGAGAATCATTTGGGCTACCTAAGGACATCACCTGGACTGCTGAGACCCCCAGCATGGGGGATGACAGTGGGGAGGGGGGTTGGCACCAGGTGTGCTCACAGCTGTGACCCAGGACGTGTGGTGAGGAAGTTGCAGGGTTGGTCCGGGCCCTGGTAAGATTCAGGGATAAACCCACTGTGCCCAGGGCTGGAAGGGCACACGCAATTCCCTCCTAGCAAAGCCAGGGTGAAGAGGGCCCCAGAGCAGGTGGGGGACCCCAGGAAGTAGCGCCCGGCCCCCTCCATGAGGGCCCATAGAATAGTGAGCTCAGCACACCGTCTTTGGGGGACCCCAGTCTTTCCTCCTTCGAACCACACTGAGGCTCCACACTAAGATTCTGCTCTGTTGCTCGCCCACTGGATGTCCTCGGGGAAGTGACTCAGCATCTCTGAGCCCACCAGGGTCCATAAGACCATGTGTGGATGGCACTGTCTGGGTGGGCCTTCTGGGCCTTTAGCAACTTGTCACAGACTCTCAAAGCTGGCCACCACCCAGCTCCTTAAGAAAAGAGAAAACAGGGGCACCTGGGTGGCTCAGTGGGTTAGAGCCTCTGCCTTTGGCTCAAGTCATGACCTCAGGGTCCTGGGATCGAGCCCCGCACCGGGCTCTCTGCTCGGCGGGGAGTCTGCTTCCCTCTCTCTCTCTGCCTGCCTCTCTGCCTACTTGTGATCTCTGTCTGGCAAATAAATAAATAAAAACTTAAAAAAAAAAAAAAGAAAGAAAAGAGAAAACAAGGCCCAGAGATGGGCAGAGCTGGCCCAGAGACACACAGCCTGTGTGGCAAGCCAGAGCCCAGGCCTGGAAGGATGGAGGTTTGCAGTTTGTGTGCCACTGGAGGGCCAAGTGGATTTGTCTGGAAGGATGCAAGATGCTGCTCCCCACGGCCAGAGGGACCTGAGCAGGCCCTAGCTGCGTGGACAGCTCCCACGACCACTTGGGGCCTGTCTCCCCAGGATGGAAGCTACACACTCAGGCCTGGCCTTCCCCACTGGGCCAAACAAACCCAGTCCTGCCCACAGCCTCATTCCTTGTCCCTCTCAGAGCACGTGAACTTCAGGTCCCTCAAAGCGTCTGGCTCAGGAGGGAGTGGGGTCCCCCTTGCCACCCCCCCTACTTGCCCTGGGGTCCCCTCTCTGTAGGCTGGTGCACCGTGGTGCCCAGCACCCAACAGGCATCAAGACTGCGGAAGTGGATGGAAAGTTCTAAGTGTGCAGCTTTGTCATCTGCCCTGTTGGGGACATAGCGAAGACCACTGTGAGGGTGGCCTTGGGTAAGTCGCTCGCCTGCGGAGTCACAGAGCAGAAACACTGGGCCTGCCCGGAGCGAGCACAGGATGGCCACGTGCTGGTGACCTTGGGCCTTACACACTGTGTCCCTGTGGCATGAAAGCCAGAATACGTCTTCTTCATCCCAGGCTTGCGGAGGGGGCCGGGAGGGGAGGGGCTCGCCAGCCTTACAGCCACCTCCTGGGTGGTTGCCTGCTGGGCCAGCTCCAGGAGGCAGAGGAGGGGAGTGATGAAAAAAGCCCCTTTCTGCCTGCCCCCTGCCTCCCCCCAGCATGTGTGTGACGTGTGTGAATTCACAAGAAAAATCAACATCTCTCACTGGTCCCCGTGCTCATCACACACAGAGCAGGTCCCTTGAGGGGTGCATGGTGGGGAAGAGAGAGCCAGTGACCCCGCTGCCTTCTCCCTCATGCCCTTCTGGATTGTTTTTCCACCAGAGAATACCGGCATGACATGTGGGTGAGGAGGGGGCAAGGGAAAGGGGAGGGGAGTGAGCGAAAGACTTGGAACAAGAGGCCACCCAAATCTCCAAATTACCAATAAAGATAAAATGATGCCCGGGGTACCTGGGTGGCTCAGTTGGTTAAGTGTCCGACTCTGGGTTTCTGCTCAGGTCTTGATCTCGGGGTCGCGAGTTCAAGCCTCACATTGGGCTCTACACTGGGCATGGAGCCTCCTTAAAAAAAAAAAAAAAAGATGCTCAACATCACGGGTCAATGGGAAATGCAAATTAAAACCACACTGAGGGGCGCCTGGGTGGCTCAGTGGGTTAAAGCCTCTGCCTTCAGCTTAGGTCATGGTCCCAGGGTCCTGGGATCGAGCCCTGAATCAGCAGGGCTTTCTTTCTCTCTCTGCCTGCCTCTCTGCCTACTTGTGATTGCTGTCTGTCAAATAAATAAATAAACTCTTTAAAAAAAAATAAAATAAAACCACACTGAGATGCAGCCTCATCCCCGCAGTGGGTGAGAGGAGGACTGGTGTCCCCAGTGTTGCTGGGGACAAGTGGCCGCTAGCAGCTCTCGGGGCTGGGATTTCCACAACCACCTTGGAAACTGTTCATGAGGCCCTGAAAATACGACCCTACGACCCGGCCATTCCACTCCTAGGTATTTATCCAAAAAAAAAGGGGAGGAGTCTGCGTGTCCACCGGAAGACATGAGCAGAAACGTTTGTGCATATTCACGTATAATATAGAGTCACATAATGCATATTTATCAACGCCCCGAATGCACACAAGAACTAGGACAGACAAATGAGCTGTGGCACCTTCATGCCCGGGAATAGACTACCGGTGGGCTCCAGACCGTCAGTCTCAAAAACACCGTGTCAAAAGGAAGAAGCCAGATGCAGAAGTAGATGGCACGTGATTCAGTGTTCACAGGGTTTACAGGGGTGGGAGGTGGTGCTGAAGTCAGGATGGTCGCTGCCCTCTGGGAAGTGGTGACTGAAAAGGGCATGAGGGAGCCTCTGGGAGTTGAAAATGTCTCTTGGTCTGGGTGCTGGGTATCAGTATTCCATGGGGGGCAATTCACGCAGCTACGCACTAAGGATGTGTGCACTTTCCCAAGAGGGGAGCTATTTTGGGAATGTGGCCCACCCCTGCCAGCCTCATTTCACACCCCGGACACGCAGGCCTCTTGTCCTCGGAGCTCCAAACTCCTTCCTGCCTCAGGGCCTTTGCACTTGCCCTTCTCCTTGTCTATAATGGACCCTGCTCCCCAGGCACACCCTATTTGCTTCTTTACTTCCTGCTTATACTTTTTTTAGATTTTATTTATTTATTTGAGAGAGAATGAGTGAGAGAGAGCATGAGAGAGGAGAAGGTCAGAGGGAGAAGCAGACTCCCCAAGGAGCTGGAAGCCCAATGCGGGACTCGATCCTGGAAGTCCGGGATCATGACCTGAGCCGAAGGCAGTTGCTCAACCAGCTGAGCCACCCAGGAGCCCTTATACCTTTTTTTTTTTTTAAAGATTTAAATTTATTTATTTGACAGGGAGAGAGAGATCACAAGTAGGCAGAGAGGCAGGCAGAGAGAGAGCGGGGAGCAGGATCGCCGCTGAGCAGAGAGTCTGAGGCAGGGCTCGATCCCAGGCCCCTGAGATCATAACCTGAGCCAAAGGCAGAGGCTTAACCCACTAAGCCACCCAGGTACCCCTACATTCTGGTTATCCTTTAAGTCTCAGTGTAAATGTCACCTCTTCCAGGAAGTCCTCCCTGATCCCTAGCCAAGGGCAGGGCTCTTAGGCCTCCCACATTTCTTTGTCATGCTCATCACAGCTGATAATTAATATAGGTTTGCTTTCTCCCTCCATGCTCCATAGGCAGGGAGCACATCTGCTTAGGTCACTGCAGGATCCCCAGCATGTGTATATGGTTAGTGAAATTTTCAGCTCGCATCTGTGGATGGACAGACAGAAGGAAGGAAGGAAGGAAGGATCGATCCAATTCTCTACAGAAGGGACAGAGGCTGCAGGAAGGGATGTGTTGTCTCTTGAGGGTGTGAGCATCCTGTCCCGGGAGGGTGTGGTGTCCCAGGACTGCCAAAGCTGATGAGGAATAGGCCTAGGGAGGCGGAGCTGGCCATCCGAGGGCTCACACCTTCCAGAGGATGTTGGCAGGAGGAGAGTAGAGGTGTCACAGGAAGTCTGTGCTGTAGCTGACTCACCCGGCCTCTGATAACACTCGCAGGTCAGACTCCAGGCTCGCACTCCAGAAGTCCCCCGGGGAAACAAGTGTATGATATCCTCACTGTGCGTGGGGCTGACCGGCAGGAGGGGCAACCCAAGCTGAGGGTCTGGCAAGGCTTTCCAGGGGAGGGGTCTTTTTGGCTGGGCTTTGAAGTTTGAATAGGAGACAGGTTAGGGAGGTCTTGATAGACGGGGAAGTTGGGAGAGCTGAAAACATCTGCCGTGCTGGGTCCTTTGGAAAGTGAGGCCCCCAGCTGAGAAAGAGCTCAGCTGAGTGAAGGGGGTTGGGGCAAGCATGGGTTGCCCAAGTGGCACTGCCTGCCTCTCTATGTCCTGTTCCTCCCAGGACACAGTTTGGGGGAAAGGAGGTCAGAGGGGTCTGTCAGTCCCTACCCCTTTGTGAAGAACATACTGGGCCTTGAATTGGGGTTCCGTCTTACAGGTGGGGAGACTGAGGTGGGCGTGGACAGAGCCTAGACTCACATGCCTGGGTTAAGCTTGGGTTCGGAAGCCCACAAGGGCTGGACGATCTGCAGACGCAAGTTCACTAGGCCAGCCTCTAGGACCAAGCCCTGGGAACCAGAACCTGAACCAGGCCTTCCAAGTGACAGCTGCCAGGCCTCTGGGCTTCCTCCCCCTCTAGCTGGTCCCAGGCCCCTTTCTCACCTCATCAGGCTCAGTGTGGCCCAGAGAAGGACAGCCTAGGGCAGAACCACACAGCAAGAACGTAGCTCTGGGACTCAGGTGACACCCGTCTTCTCAGAGAACTAACCTAAACTCGGGAACTAGGACTTGGCCCTGCAAGGGCGATGGGAGCTATAGAGGGTGTAGGAGCAAGAGAGGGGTAGGGCCAAGTGTGCTGCTTCAGCAGAAAGTTCCACACTAAGAAAGGACCCAGGAGGGCTCCGACACAAAGTAGCCTCAGATTTCAGATTTCTCTCTGCACCCAGCTTAGTAGACGTGGGGACTAGAAATACTAGGGTTCCAAGAACAATTATGATAATAGTAATGTCAATCATAACCTGTGGGTCTGCTCACTTTTTTTAAGATTTTATTTTTTTAAGATTTTAAGATTATTTATTTATTTGACAGAGAGAGAGAGAGAGAGAGATCACAAGTACGCAGAGAGGCAGGAGGTAGGCTCCCCATGGAGCAGAGAGCCCGACGCGGGGCTCGATCCCAGGACCAGATCATGACCTGAGCCCAAGGCAGAGGCTTAACCCACTGAGCCACCCAGGCGCCGTGGGTCTGTTCACTTTTCTGACACCCTACATTTCACTTTCCTCCCTGTGGCAATCCCAAGAGGTGGGCAAGGCCACTTTCATGAAAACAACTGTTGTTGTTTTGTTTTGTTTTTTAACTTTTTTTTATAAAAGATTTTATTTATTTATTTGAGAGAGAGACAGTGAGAGAGAGCATGAGTGAGGAGAAAGTCAGAAGGAAAAGCAGACTCCCCGTGGAGCTGGGAGCCCGATGCGGGACTCGATCCTGGAACTCCGGGATCATGACCTGAGCCTAAGGCAGTCGCTCAACCAACTGAGCCACCCAGGTGTCCCACTGTTGTTGTTTTTAAAAGATTAATTGATTTGAGTGGGGGAGGAGCAGAAGGAGAGAGAGAATTTCAACCAGACTCCGTGCTCATGCTCATGACCTTGAGATTACTGTCTGAGCCACAACCAAGAGCCGGACCCTTAACCAACTGAGCCACCCAGGTGCCCCTCATTATACTCATAGCTGTGTATCAAAGCTCACAGTGGAGGTTGGGGCCCTGCCTGTCGTATGCACAGGGGCCTCCCTCCTTTTTGCACGGGGGCATTGCTCACCAGGATGAGGAGAGGAGGTGAGCCCCTAGCTGCGACCCACTGTTCCTTCACAACCAGATGCTCTCCGCACCAGCGCCCCCGAGGCTCCTATCAGCTGCTCCAGGAGACTGGGGCTGTGGTGGTTCCCCAAATCCAGGTGAGGCCCAGAGGGGTAAAGGGACATGGCCAAGAAGGTCACACCCACAAGGGAAGGTTGGTGAGCTGGGGCATGTCTGCCTTCTCTGTGATCCTGGGCAAGTCACTTTACCTGGAAGAACCTTGATCTCTCTGTTAAGATAGGGATGTGGGGCACCTGGGCGGCTCAGTGGGTTAAACACCCAACTCTTGATCTCAGTTCATTCGGGTCTTGAGGACAAACCCCACACTGGGCTCCATGCCCAGAGATTACATAAAAAAAAAATTAAGGGCACCTGGGCGGCTCAGTCAGTTAAGCATCTGCCTTCTGCTCAGGTCATAGTCCCAGGGTCCTGGGATTGAGTCCCACATCAGGCTCCCTGCTCAGTGAGGAGTCTGCTTCTCCCTCTCCGTTTACCCCTCTCCCCAGTACTGCGCACGCACTCTCTCTCCCTCTCTCAAATAGATGACTAAAATCTTTAAAATAAAATATAGGGGCGCCTGGGTGGCTCAATGGGTTAATTCTCTGCCTCTGGCTCAGGTCATGATGTCAGGGTCCTGGGATCCAGCCCCGCATCTGTCTCTCTGCTCAGCGGGGAGCCTGCTTCCTCCTCTCTCTCTGCCTGCTTCTCTGCCTACTTGTGAACTTTGTCTGTCAAGTAAATAAATAAAATCTTTAAAAAAAAATACAATACAGGGATGCCTGGGTGGCTCAGTTGGTTAAGCGGCTGCCTTCGGCTCAGGTCATGATCCCAGCGTCCTGGGATCGAGTCCCACATCGGGCTCCTTGCTCAGCAGGGAGCCTGCTTCTCCCTCTGCCTCTGCCTGCCACTCTGTCTGCCTGTGCTCGCTCTCTCTCTCTCTCTGACAAATAAATAAAATCTTTAAAAAAAA
The DNA here is from genome assembly GCA_004024625.1 of Mellivora capensis. Lineage (NCBI taxonomy): Eukaryota > Metazoa > Chordata > Mammalia > Carnivora > Mustelidae > Mellivora > Mellivora capensis. The sequence goes on along the minus strand of PISX010004630.1, from coordinate 15,465 downwards.
AATACAATACAGTACAATTGACCTCCTCTCAAAAAAAATTTTTTTTTAATAAAATAGGGGTGAAAATTTCATGGGGCTGCCAGAGGATGGACCCAGAGTGTGTGTTGAGGGGTTAGAACAGTGCCACGTGTGGTCTGGCTGGCTCAGTCGGTAGAGAATGGGACTCTTGATCTCAGGGTTGTGAGTTCAAGCCCCACATTGGGTACAGAGATTGCATAAATAACTTAAAAAAAAAAAACACTTTAAAAGAAAAGTGCCCAATGGAGGTGCTGGGCTGGAAAACGTTCATTCATGTCTCCAGGGAAGAACTGGGGACCAGTGGCTTCTTTATGGTACCTGGCCAAGGGGGTCTGCTTTGGGGAGGGAGCAGGGAGGAGAAGGGTGCCCATGGATCAGCTGACCGGCTGAGCTTCCTGGCCTTGCCTCTTGCCTACTCCCAGGGGCTGCCTGAGCAGAGGGCAGAGAGCAAAGGGCAAAGGCTGGAGCCTGGCCTCTCCCTGTCCTCCTGGGGCCACTTGTAGACATTATCTGGGCTTAATCATGACAGCCGCCTTTCCTTGAGGGTGTGCTGGGTGTGGTGTCAGGCTTCCAGCTCAGCGTCTCTGAACAGCCCCCTCACCTGCCCCCAGCATCACCCACACTTCAGAAGGGCGGAGCCAGGAGTCACTGCCAGGTCTGGCAGGCCCCCCCCACCCAGAGGAGGGAGTGACCCTGCAGGTGCCTGAGCCTTGCAGGGGAGCTGGACCAGAGTCCCCACCCTCTGCCGCTCTGCCATCTGACACTCAGCTCCATAGGCCTTGGCAACTCTCTTCGAGGCCTGGGAATTTCCGGGGGACTCAGGAGAATGATGATCTGTCCCAGGTCACTCATGGGGGCCCCTTTGGGTGTACCTGGGCCAGCGTTCCCAGCGTCTGGGGTCCTATGGGGGATTCACATGGTCCAGGGCTGATGGTCCAGGAGTATGCTGGGCCCTGCCGTCTCTGGGGCTCAGTGGGCTCATCCCTATTATGGAGCCCAGTGGCCTGAGACCAGAGCTCCAGGGCCCCAGGGGAACTCAGGACCACCTAGATGGCTGAAATACCGAGGTCTCAGAATCCCACAGTGCATCTACGCTGTCCTGCCAAGGGGCCAGGGCTGGAGGACATGACAGGTGAGGGTAAAAGAAGATTTTCTCTGTCCAGAATCAGGGTCCAGACTTTGGGCTGCAAGACAGAGGGCCAGACACTCCCAGGTTGGGGGGGGGGGGGGGGGGGAGTGTCTAGCTCTAAGCAAATCAGAGGCTGAAGGGCCCATCTGGACACCCCAGGTAGGTAACTGCCTGGGTCTCCAACCATCCTTCCAGCCTGGGGCTGGCTTGGCCTGTTGGGGGGTCCCCGTCGTCGTCGTCGCTGCCTCTACCCAGGGCTCGAGCGCTGAGGGGGTGGGGTGGGGTGCTATTATCTGGCGCTGCCAGGCCCGCGCCGCTCGGGCTCACGTGGCCGCGGCTGCGCGCCTCCCTCGTCCCCGGACCGAGTCTCGCGCGGACAGATAAGCCGGGCGCTCCCAGAGCGTGTCCAGCACGGGCCGGAGCTCCTGGCGGGTCCCCTCCCCGCCCTCCCCCATCCCAGACCGGCCCGGCCCACTTGGCCCAACTTCCTCTCCATAAAAGGCGAGGTTTGGGAGCGCCCGGGGAGGGGGCGTTGGACTCACATGCCTGGCCCCGGAGCTTGGCCTGGGCCACCCCCCACGTCCTCCTGCATCCGGGGGCTGGGCTGCCGTGGGCGGGTGTGGGGGGGGGGCTCTCACGGCGGGGGCGGGGTTTCCCCAAATCCCCGCCTCGCGCTTGCCCCGGGAAGCCCCCAGACCACCATCCCGACCGCGCTCCCCTCCTCCCGACCCGCCTGAACGCCATGCACTTTGTCCCCACTTCGCGTTTGAACAGCCTGAGGCCCACAACCAAGCGGGTTCGAGGAGCGCGGGGTCGGGCATCTGGGAACATCAGGATCGACCATCGTGTCCGAGGGTCACACTGTTACTCAGCTCTGTGGAGATGCATACGAGTCACACTTCGTGGGGGACGGTCTAGTGTATTTTAATACCTCTAGAGATTATACTCCCTCCGCGGCATCCTCGTCCCTTGGATAGCGTGTGACCTTGGACGCCCGTTACTTTGGCGCCCAGCCTCAGTTTCCCTGTCCGTTAACCGGGGGAGAGGCTTTTCCTCTCCGGAGTTTGTGCAGATGTAAAGCACAGCACCCAGCCGGCCCTGCGCAGGGTTAGAGCCGGAACCGTGAGGGGGGCGCAGCCTCTTCCCGCCCGCACCCCCTTCGCCCCTCCCCAGGGAGCCTGCAAGGGCTGCGTTGAGGCTCAGAGGCCGCGGATGCGGAGACAAACAGTGGGTGCTCAATAAATGCAGCGCCGCACCCCCCCCACCCCGGGTGAGTCATCCCCGTCCTGGCCCTGCGCCGGGGATCAGGGCCACCGGGTGCCGTGGGTCTCCACCCCACCGCGCAATGTGACCTCGGCTGGGTTCCGCCCCTCTCCGGGCCTCAGTTTCCCGCCTCATAAGTTCAAGAGAGGGCTGGGCCTGACCAGCTTGCGGGGGTGGGGGGGAGCGCGGGCGGCCCCCGCGGGGTTCCCCCCCGCCCCAGGCGCGGCCCGCGGTCCCCGCCGGGCCCGGCCACGTCCGTTACCCACGAGGCCGCCATAAAAGGCAAGCGGCCGCCGGTCGCGCAGCCAAACTTAGTCATCCGGCCCGCGGGCCGCCGGGCTGCGCGCCCCAGCTTCCTCCCCGAACTTCCCGTTTTCCGAGGGGCCGGAGGAGGGGGCCGAGGTGCGGCTGGGCCTTTCGAAACGCCTCGGCTCCCAGTGACTGGGGGCTTGGCCAGGGGGCGTCCCCGGCTGGCGCGTTCACGCCGGAGCTGCGAGTCCGCGCGGCGCCTCCGGGAGACGCCTGCCAGGGAGGCCCAGGCCGCTGCCGGGGAAATCTCAGCCGGCAGCCAGGAGCCATCTGTGTGCAATGTGAGCTTCGGGCCGAAGCCACCCTGACAGCGTCCCTGGAGCAGGGATCGGTCAGGGGTATGGGACAGCATGCAGCGCAAAGTAAGGAAGCGCTCGCTGGTGCTGCGGGGGCCGGCGGGGAGCGCATGAACCCCAGGGGCACCCCTCTTGCTGTCTGCTTTGCGCTACATTTAGCGCCAAAGTTAACTTGTGGTGAGGGCGGTCAGGACGGTGGCGGTCCAGAGTGGGGGCAGGTCTTGCTTGGCTTGGAGACAGAGGCAGGAGCCTTCCCAGAATGGATGGGCTCCCCCCCCACATCTAGAGTGGTGGCCCTAGGGCTGCACAGTCAAGGTTGGTGACCTCCACTGCGGGGAAATTATACCCCAATACAGACTGTTAAAAAAAATAAAGGAATGCACACACAGGACACTCCCATGGGTTGTTTAGGGTTGTCTACAAAGGTACACAGGTCATAGGGACATGGGAGGGAGTCACTGTTACAGCTTTGGGTGTGGAGGTGGTAGGGGACGCAGGAGACCCATGGTAGGGTACATGCCTACTGATTCTGGTCTCCTCTATTTCTTTCAGAAAACAAAGCTGATGGAAATGTGGTAAGATGATTACTGGGGAGCGCCTGGGTGGCTCAGTGGGTTAAAGCCTCTGCCTTCAGCTCAGGTCATGATCCCAGGGTCCTGGGATCGAGCCCCACATAGGGCTCTCTGCTCAGTGGGGAGCCTGCTTCCTCCTCTCTCTCTGCCTGCTTCTCTGCCTACTTGTGAACTCTGTCAAATAAATAAAATCTTTAAAAAAAAAAAAAAGATGATGACTAGGTCTGGGAGTACGTTATCTTCCTCTCTGTCCTTTTCTAAGTATTTGAAATATTGCACACTTTCACAATGAAAGCCGGCGTGGGGGAGCACAATGGCTGGGAATTCGACACGGTGGTCAACTTCTTCGACCCTCTGTTTCTTCTTCTGTACAATGGGGCCATCAGTAATCCCTTTGGGGAAGGTTTATTGAGAATTATATGCAGTGATGTATGCCAAGTGCTGAGTAGGAGCCCTAGGTATGCTGTAGGTGCTCAACAGGGCAGTCTGTATGGGACTCCCCTTTTCCTGAGCCGCCCCTGGGAGAAGGGAGGGCTTGCTAGGTTGGGGGGCCAGGGTGGGAAGGTCTTCAGCCCACAGCTCCATTAGGCTAATGACCTAGCATGGCCTGGCTGGGAAGGCTTGTGTTTCTGACAAATGGGGCCAGCCAACCCCATGCCTTGCCTGTCCCATCCTGTCCTGACTGTCCTCTCCCCGGGGCCAGGGTCACTCTGGGTGAGGCTCAGGGCCAGAGTCCCAGCAGGACACAGGCCGCCAGGTCACCTGGCCTCAGATTCCAGGTGGCTGGTCCTCAGGAAGCCTCTGTGGGTGTCGAGGACACACAGGTATGGGGGGGTGCCAGCCGGTTGGTCAGCCCTGTTGGGGACACAGAGTTCAGAGAGTCCCGGGGGATGTGGGCAACCCAGGGCAGCAGGAAGGAAGGGAAGAAGGGTTAAGAAAGGGCATTCAGGAAAGGAGAGGGAAGAGAAAAGAGAAAGCAAAAGGACGGTAGCCTGCTTTTCCTCCCACTATTTTTGAACTCCCATATGTGGGCACTGCATCTGGGCTCTCTGGTGAAAGCCTCCCATGATCCTCCTGGGGGTTGGAGACCCCCCAAAGGCAGCGAGGTTACATGGCTAGGCCAAGGTGACCTGGCGGAGAGGGGCAGGGTCGGGGGGTTGTGTGAGCAAGGGACATTGAGATTGTGTGGCCAGGGGGCAACAGAGCCCAAGGTAGGGGCTATGAAGCAGCTCCAGTGAGGGGGAGCCCTTGAGAGTGAGGAAGGAGGGGTGAGGGGCTGACCTGGCTCAGGGCAGGACTGGGGCAGGACTGGCTGGAAGACATGCCTCTTGGGTGCCCTCTAGCGGGGACATTCTTCCGGGCTAGGCGGCTCTGTGTGTCTGCATTCCAAGCGTTGGGGAATGACTGGATTCTCCCCGTGGGACCCAGCCCACAATAGGTACCCCTTCATAGCACCTCATTTTCAATCCTCCCTCACCTCCTCAGGCTCTGCCTCACCCCAGGCCTTGCTGCACAAGAGGAGGCCGTGGGAAAGCATCAAGCAGGAGGAGCGCCCTTAGCCGCCCCAGGACCCAGCCATCACCCACCCACCAAGAGGTCTGGCTGTAGTTTCCCAGTGACCCTACTGGGGGAGACATTTCTCTCTTCCTTTTTATTTTTATTTTTATTTTTAAAAATATTTTATTTATTTATTTGAGAGACAGAGATCACAACTAGGCAGTGAGGCAGGCAGAGAGAGGGGGAAGCAGGCTCCCCACTGAGCAATGAGCCCTCTGTGGGGCTTGATCCCAGGATGCTGGGATCATGACCCAAGCTGAAGGCAGAGGCTTAACCCACTGAGCCACCAGGCACCCCCTCTCCTCCTTTTGAGATGAGAAAGCTGAGGTCTAGAAGGTACACAGGCACCCGTTACCTGATGCACACAGTGGCACTGGGGGGCCGGGCACCCTTAGTCTGTACTCTGGCTGAATGCACTTGACCCTGAGCGTCTGGGTGCGGGAACCTCTGGGGCTGGCTGAGGAATCGAACCTTCCCTGCTGAAGACCCCGTAACGCCCTCATCTGAAGGGACCCTCTTGCAGAGGCCAACGATTTGCCAGGTCTATAGACTGAAGTTTCAACCAACCCATCCGTGGCCTACATTCAGTGAGGCAGACAGGCCAGAACTTTCATGGGAAAAGTGGGAGAAAGAGGCCAACGGAAGTGACTTATCATGCTAACCTGCACACCTTCGAGAAACATATTGGTGGGGCAGCAGCCTCATCCCTGTGCGGCTGCCTTCTGTGGCCGGGTGGCAGGGGTGGTATTCTACTGGGATGGACTCCTGATATCAGGGGGCTGGTGGAACCCCGAATGGTAGAGGCTGAGCGGAGACTTTTTTTTTTCGATTTTATTTATTCATTTGATAGAAAGAGAGATCGCAAGTAGGCAGAGCAGCAGGCAGAGAGAGAAGGGGGGAAGCAGGCTCCCTGCTAAGCAGAGAGTCAGAGGCAGGGCTCGATCCCAGGACCCTGAGTCATGACCCGAGCCAAAGACAGAGGCTTAACCCACTGAGCCACCCAGGCGCCCCTGAGCGGAGACTCTTAAGGGTAAGAGGCCAGGTGGGAGACGGAACACAAACAGGGACAGAGGGAGAGGGAGAAGCACTCCTCCAGGAGCAGGGAGCCGGATGTGGGGCTCAATCCCACGACCTTGGGATCATGACCTGAGCCAAAGGCAGATACTTAACCACTGAACCAGTTTTTTGCAGGAGTTTTTGATAAAGGCTAATCATGGGGCTCCTAGGATTGAAGCAGCTGATTTCTACTACAGTGTCGCTCAAACAATATAATGGGAAAACTCGAGGGCTTGTGGACAGAAACCTGACCAGAGCCGGCACAGTCTAGAGTTTCTAGGCTTGAATATGTTATTTAATGCACGAAGAAAGAAATGCATATAATGGTTACCGGGCCACACATTTGTACTTTCAACTTGCTGACAGCTGTGGTCACAAAATCCCCTTTGTAATTCTATGTATTTTATTTTACAAATTTAAAAGCATCGTTCCCCGGGTGCCTGGCGGCGGGGAGGGGGCGCGGCACAGTCGGTTAAGCATCTGACTTTTGGTTTTGGCTCAGGTCGCTGAGATCCTGCTGGGAGTGGAGTCAGGCTCCGCGCTCAGCGGGGAATCTGCTTGAGACCCTCTCTCCCTCTGCCCCTCCTACTTGTGCTCTCACTCTCTCTAAAATAAATAAATAACTTAAAAAAAAAAGGCGCATCATTCTGACCAAGTGTCCATGATGAATGGATAAACAACAGGTACATACAATGAGATATAATTCTTTTAAACATTTTTAAAGATTTTATTTATTTATTTGACAGAGAGAGATCACAAGCAGGCAGAGAGGCAGGCAGAGAGGAGGAAGCAGGCTCCTTGCTAAGCAAAGAGCATGGGATCATGACCAGAGCTGAAGGCAGAGGCTTTAACCCACTGGGCCACCCAGGCGCCCCATAATTCTACTTTTAAAGGGAAGGGGAAAGCTAAAGCACTCAAAACAAACTAACAAACAAACAAATAAATAAAGGGAAGGGGATTCTGACCCATATTAGGACATGGATGGACCTTGATGACATAATGCTGAGTTGAATAAGCCGGCCGCGGAAAGCCGGCCGCGGAAGGACCCATACCGTATGATCGCGCGGGTAAAGTCAAACTGGGAAACAAAGTGTAAGGGTGATTACCAGGGGGTTTAGGGGAAAGGAAAGTTTAAAGGGTAGAGAGTTTCAGATTTGCAAAGAGAGAAGATTCTGGAGTGCTGTTTCACAACGGAGTGAATACTTCTGACTAAACTCCACAGTTAAAATTGTTTAAGATGGGAAATGTTATGTTATGCTATTTTACCACAATTTTTAAAAGGCGGAATGCAATAAAAACAACTTAAAGCCTTCAACGTTTTTTTTTTTGTTGTTGTTTTGTTTTTATTTTATTTTTTTAAGATTTTATTTATTTATTTGATGGAGAAAGAGATAACAAGTAGGCAGAGAGGCAGGCAGAGAGAGAGGGGGAAGCAGGCTCCCCGCTGAGCAGAGAGCCCGATGCCGGGCTCGATCCCAGGACCCTGGGATCATGACCTGAGCCAAAGGCAGAGGCCACCCAGGCGCCCCAACTTTCAACGTTTTTTAAAAAGTAAAAATGTCCCTATGTTGTTATCCTCAAATGCTAAAGGCCACCGCAAAGTCCCCGGCACCCAAAAGGTTAAGAGTCCCGGCGTCTCCTATTGGCCGAACCTAGCAGGAATTCCGGGGGCGACCAGGGATTCTGGGAACCGTAGTTTGTAGCCCCCAGCCGGAGCCCCGCGGTAATGGGTGGGTTTGGGGTCTGGAGACTATGGCTGCAACACCGGCATCCGGTCTGGTGGGGAATTCTCAGGATGCAAGCTCAGCGCGCCTGGGACTACGCTGCGCACGGGCAGCCTCACACACAGTTGCACGGTCGTGCACACCTGTCCCCTTGCACCGTGCAGCACGTGGCGCTCCCATTAGCAGTCTGCATCTTTTCCAATCTAACTGCTCATCCAAGGATCTGTGGGTCAGGCTGGCAACTGCCCTTTTGCTCTCCTCTGACACATCCCCGCTGGAGCAAAGACTTTGGGAGTGACCGTGGGAAGGATGTGCAGGCTACAGGTGCCCGAGGAGGAGCGTGCCAGTCAGAGGGTCCAAGCTTGTGCAAAGGCCCTGAGGCAGGAGCCTGCGTGGCTACTAGGGTGGGTGGGGGAGAAGGAACGGCAAGGGACGAGGTAGGGTTGGCCTCGTTGGCCACGAGGAGGCCTTTAGAAAAGACACAGGGCCGGGTCTTCCAGGTGAGCGCTGGAGCGCTGCCTATAGGGAATCGAATGACACTGTTGGGTAAGTGTCTGCCGCGGAAGCCTCCCGAAGTGACTCAGCAGAATTCCCGGGGGCTGGGGGCGGGTGTGAGGGATGCTCCAAAGGGGCTGGGGAGGGGCGTTGCCCGCGCGGAGGCCCCACCCCCAAGCTCTGGCGGCCCACGAAGCATATCCGCCCACTGGCTCCAAGCTACCTAAGGCCGCAACTCCAGGGGGGATTGGTGGTGGGATGTAGCCTGAGGATTTAGAGAAGGAGGAGGGAGACCCACCTGGCACCTCCATCCCAGAGCCTGGGCTTGGCCGTCGTTGGGGCCGACTGAAAGGAACTGGCGTGGTTGGGGGCTGGCTGTTGGTAGTTCCGAGACCCAGGCCTTTGGAAAAGAGCTGGGTGGACAGAGTTGGCCCGGTCTGAACTCCCTGCTGACTCAGCCGGGTCAAGCTCTCTTGGGAACTAACTCCCTTCCTCTAAATAAAGCGAATTGTTCAATAAACAGGCCTGCAAGGATAATCATAAATTTCCTGGTGGCACATTGGGCATGTGTGTGTATGTGTGTCTGCGCGCGCAACGTCCCCATACACACCCAGGCTGGAACAGGTTTGAGTGGACCAGGGCAACGAGACCAATATGCTAAGAACCGAGCCTCAGTTTTCCAGTGAATAAAATGGGTATAAGGATCCCAAGAATGAGCCTTGCTGGAGTTAGCGGCAAGCGGCGCGCTGCCCATCTAATTCCCCTAATTCACGGCAAGACCACGCTCAGGCTCTTGCAACCAGGAGCAGCTGGCCTGAGAATGCGAATTAATAACTGCATGTCCCAGCTCCAACATGCCTCCTTAGAGAAGCTGTCCACGACTACCAAGACAAAAGATACAGCCTGCTTCCTCCTAGGCGCGGGAGAGGAGGGGAACCCCACCCAAGACTCCGCATCCCTCAGGGACCCCGCGCGGTCTCTACCTCCGGATGAGGCTGCGGAGCTCCTGACGGCCGCCAGGGGGCGCGAGAGACGCGCCTGCTTCGCCAAGCTGGGCGGGGCTGGGCCTGTCCCGGAGTAGGGGCTCCTCCGGAAGTCTTTGCTTCAAACCTATTTAGAAGCCCTTTGTACAAAAAAGACAAAAAAAAAAAATGCGTTCAAATATGAATCAATATAGGTTTTATAACCGCCGGTCATTATATATTTCTGTGGTCAAATTACAACTGAACTAGCCTTCTCCGTCCTAGCCTGAGGCCCAGGGACCATCCCTCTGAGTTGGGGGTCTAGAACAGGGGACTGCAGACCATGTCCTGGCTGGGTTAGAGGAGAGAGAACTGCGTGGGGTGCTTCTCAGAGCAGGGAGGGTTAAGCCAGGCTTTAAAAGTGGGTAGAATTTGGAGGGGAGGGGAGAGGGCGTTCCAAAGGCTGGGAAGTAGAAGAGGTCCCAACAAGTGGAGTGGGTCACTCAGGTGGGTAAGAGGGTGGCTTCTGGCAAGTGTGTGGGGCTGTGATGCCCTGGCCTTGCCCAGCTTGGGAGTGGCTATGCTTTGTCCCAGAGTGTTTTCAGGGACACTGAGAAATGTCACCACAAAGGGCCACCATGGGCTGTACTGGGCCCTGGATATACAATGGGCCTGCCTGTTTTCTCCCAACATAACACCATCTATAGCTCCCCAGGGCTTCTGAGAAGAAACTGGGGGCCTCAGCCTGAACCTGCCAGCTAATGGCAGCTCCAAGTCGATGGGTCAGAATGGACTGGACCATGACTGACCCGGGAGCATGGCAGGTCGGGGCGGGGGTGTGGGGGGGGGTGTGGGGGCGGTGAATATTCAAGGAGACCCAGGTCTTGACCCCCTTCCAGCCGGGATGTGATGCAGGTCGGGGGAGGAAGGGCCCTGGGCTGGGAGATAGGTGTCAAAGTATCATTTCCAAAAAGCTAAACTCGGGACATGTGGCTCGTTCAGTCAGTAGAGCATGGAACTCTTGATCTTGGGGTCGGGAGTTTCAATCCCATGTCGGTGGTGGAGATTACATTAAAAATTTTTTAAAAAGTTGTCAGGGAACGTGGGTGGCTCAATCAGCTGAGCGCCTGCCTTCAGCTCAGGTCATGATCCTGGAGTCCCAGGATGGAGCCTGCATCAGGCTCCCTTTTCAGGTGGGGGCCTGCTTCTCCCTCTCCCTCTGCCTTCTGCTCCCTTTGCTTGTGTTCTCTCTTGCTCTGTCAAATAAATAAATAAAATCTTAAAATAAAATGATATCTTTAAAGAAGAGCTAAACTCATGACTCATACAGGTAGACAAGAAGCATTTGTCAAAGATGTAATTCAACTTATTAATTAATGAGGGAGCACTAAGATAGTAAATTGGTGCAAAGAACATTTGAGGAACTGTGTTTTTTGCTTTCTCCTACCCACCTAAGAAACTGGCATTTATACAATTCATTTAAAAATGCTGGGATGAGGGACGCCTGGGTGGCTCAGTTGGCTAAGCCGCTGCCTTCTGCTCAGGTCATGATCCTAGGGTCCTGGGATCGAGTCCCACATCAGGCTCTTTGCTCAGCAAAGAGCTTCTCTCTCTGCCTCTGCCTGCTGCTCTGCCTGCTTGTGTTCTCCCCCTTTCTCTCTCTCTGACAAATAAATAAATAAATAAAATCTTTAAAATATATAATAAAAAAAATGCTGGGATGAAAAAAAATGCTGGGATGAGGGGTGCCTGGGTGGCTCAGTGGGTTAAGCATCTGCCTTCGGCTCAGGTCATGATCTTAGGGCCCTGGGATGGAGTTCTGCATCTCCCTCTCCTTGCCTCTCCCTCTGCCCCTCCCCCCTTGCTCTCAAATGAATAAATAAAATATTTACTTAAAAAATACTGGGATGGGGGGCGCCTGGGTGGCTCAGTGGGTTAAAGCCTCTGCCTTCGACTCGGGTCATGATCCCAGGGTCCTGGGATCTAGCCCCCCATCGGGCTCTCTGCTCAGCAGGGAGCCTGCTTCCTCCTCTCTCTCTGCCTGCCTCTCTGCCTACTTGTGATTTCTGTCTGTCAAATAAATAAAATCTTTAAAAAAAAAAAAAATACTGGGATGGGGGGCGCCTGGGTGGCTCAGTGGTTAAAGCCTCTGCCTTCGGCTCAGGTCATGATCCCAGGGTCCTGGGATCGAGCCCCACATCGGGCTGTCTGCTCAGCAGGGGAGCCTGCTTCTTCCTCTCTCTCTGCCTGCCTCTCTGCCTACTTGTGATCTCTGTCTGTCAAATGAATAAATTAAAAAAAATCTTAAAAAAAAATACTGGGATGGGGCGCCTGGGTGGCTTGGTGGGTTAAGCCTCTGCCTTCGACTCGGGTCATGATCTCAGGGTCCTGGGATCGAGCCCCATGTCGGGATCTCTGCTCAGCGGGGAGCCTGCTTTCCCCCCTCTCTCTGCCTGCCTTCAGCCTACTTGTGATCTCTGTCAAATAAATAAATAAATGAATAAATAAATAAAATCTTTAAAAAATACTGGGATAGGATTCTTAATTCAATAAAAAACAAAACCTGACTAATGTCTTTTGGGACAATCAAGAATAACCTTTGAAAGATGAATAGCATATAATTTCACTGATAGGTGGAATTTAGAAAACAAACACATGAACAAATGAGAAAACAAGTAGACTCTTAAATACAGAGAACAAACTGTTGATTACCAGAGGGGAGGGGGTAGGGGGTGCGGAACAGATGAAATAGGCGAAGGGGATTAAGAGATACAAACTTAGAGTCATAAAATAAGTAAGTCACAGAGATGAAAAGTACAGCATAGGAGGGGCCCCTGGGTGGCTCAGTCCATTAAGCATCTGCCTTCAGCTCAGGTCATGTCCTGGGATATAGCCCGGCTCTGGGATCCCTGCTCAGCTGACAGTCTGCTTCTCCCTCTTGCTTGCCCCTGGCGTGTACTTTCTCTTTCAAATAAGTAAAATCTTTTTTTTTTTTTAAGATTTTATTTATTTATTTGACAGACAGAAATCACAAGTAGGCAGAGAGGTGGGGGAGGGGGAAGCAGGCTCCATCCCAGGATCCTGAGATCATGACCTGAGCCGAAGGCAGAGGCTTAACCCACTGAGCCACCCAGGCACCCCTCAAATAAGTAAAATCTTAAAAAAAAAACAACAACCCAGAAACTTTTGGTGCTATCTTTTCTATCAGACACAAATCCACAGGTTAACCTATAACGGAGCCCTTAAAAGAAAGCAAACAGCAAGGCAAACAGAAGTTTCCTAGAGGGGCGCTTGGGTGGCTCAGTCGTTGGGCTTTTTGCTTTGGCTCAGATCATGATCCTGGGGTCCTGGGATCGAGCTCCGCATCGGGCTCCCTGCTTGGCTAGAGGCCTGCTTCTCCCTCCCTCGCCCACTCCTCTGCTTGTGTTCCCTCTCTCGCTGTGTCTCTCGCTGTCAAATAAATAAAATCTTAAAAAAAAAAAAAAAAGAAGAAGAAGAAGTTTCCTAGAGAGTTAAATCACCTGTAGATGCACTTGTTATACAAGGCAGTCCTGCTCTGGGCCCTATTTCCAGGTTTTGGATGACTTTTCCTGACACAGGAGACTTGGGTGCTCGGCCTTGACACATGGCAGAAGCGGGAATTCTTCTGACCCTTTCTGGCCTCAGCCTCCTTAGCCAAGGGGCTCGGACCACATCTTCTGGCTCCTCCGACAGTCTCCACCTTCCAAGACCAATATTACCTCCAAGATGGACCCAAGATCCCCACTTATTTCATCTCTACCCCTCTCAGGGCATCTATGTTTCCAGTTGGGCAAAGGGCAAGGTGTGGGGGATGACTGTGGCTGGCTCTGCCTGTTGTTCCGCAGAAGACCCCAGATTTGAGAATTTGGGAATCCTCTTTGCCCTTGATTCCACCGAATGCCATTCAATTCAAATGGACTGAGCCAGTGGGGGGAGACCTGATATGCTCCTGGTGCTCAGGAGCTGGGAAACAAGGTCTAGTCTCTTAAGATAATGGGAGAGTCAGGCGCCTGGGTGGCTTAGTTCATTGAGAGTCTGCCTTCTGCTCAGGTCCTGATCCCAGGGTTCTGGGATGGAGCCCTGGCTCAGGCTCCCCACTGAGCAAGGAGATTGCTTCTCCCTGCTGCTTCTGCCACACTCTCCCCCATGACTACTCCCTCCCCCCGCTGTGTTTTTTTTTCTCTCTCTCTCTCTCTCTATCTCTGTCAAATAAAATCTTTTTTTTTTCTTTTTTTTTTTAAGAAAATGGGAGAGTCTGAGACTTTGTGGATTCAGCAGGAAATTGTTTGGCAGTTGACTGGTAATGTCTGCCATGAGTGCAAAAGAGAAAATAGGTCGTAAATTCTGTAGTTACCCACCCATTTTCCTAGGACTGATGTGAGGATGGAATCAACATTGTCAATGAGTATCTTCACGTTGCAAGAAATGGACACCACCACTGAATCTTGCCTAAAACAATGAATTTGGGCTTCTGTAACTGTCAGGGATAATGAGACTTCAGGTACGGTCTGATCAGGGTTCTGGGTCCATTTCTCTGAGACTCTCTTAGCATTGTCTTTTCCACAGGCTAGCTCTGTCTACAAGGTGACCAAATGCCTGCTACAAGCCCAGGTGGCACACCCACAAGCTACACTGACCTGGGTAGACAGCAATGCTCTGAGCCAGCAGGCTAAGCAACACCCCCGAGGTTGCTCCTCATTGGACAATTTCAGTCACATGCCCATCCCTGGAGCACAGATCGTTGTCTGGGTGAAGGGGTGGGGGAATCCAGGGAGGAGGAACAGGGTTGTACCCCAGAGTCACAGTTGAGGGGAAGAGTGAACCGTGGAAGAAAACCAGTCCAAAGGAGGGAAAGGATGGATGCTGGGCAGGAGCGCCCCGAGAGCCCGGTGGTTGGGAAGAGGACTGCCTGTTAAGAAACCCCTCCAGGGTGTCTGAGGACTGCAATAGGGCCGGCGGGTGGGGGAGGCGGGAAGGAACGCCTTCCCGCCTGGGATGCTGGGTGGAAGGGGCGACTTTGGGGAAGGTGCTTTGGGTTGGAGATCTCAGAAACCACGCCCTGCAGGAAGCGAGTCCGGCTTCCCGCCAGGAGCCTCCACCTCCCGCTAGCCTCCTGGGGCGCTCTCGGCGGTCTCAGCTGGCAGGAAGGGGGATTGGGGGCCCGGGGAGCCCGCCCGGCCCGGGACGCGGTGGGGGACTGAGGGAAGTACTGCGGATCAGGGGTCGCCCCCTTCCCGGCCGAGCCTACAGTTGGGAGTAGTTGGGAACCCTGCTCACTCGGATCCCATCCCATCCCCCGCTTCTTGATTTCAGGCTCCCAGGCCCCCAAGCCCCCTCCGCGCGGCGCCCACACCCTCTCCCCGCCTACAAACGCGCCATTGGCTTTTCGGAGCTGCGCTCTCCCCGGATTGGTCCATCTCCGGGAGGCCACGCCCCGTCAGCGGCACAAAGCGGAGGCCCACCCCAGCCTCGGTGGACTCAGACTCCGCGGAAGCAGGGGACCCACTCCGCGGAAGTAGGGGACCCGCTCCCCGTCTGCGAGCTCCGCCGACCCGGAGGCGCGGCTGAGTCACGGGCTCCGACGTGGGGGTTGTAATAGGAGCTGCGATCGTGGTTGTTATGAGCTCCAAATGCATGCACTTGGGCCTTGGGGTCTCCGTCCGTGTCTCTCTACCTAGACCCCGCCCCTGGGGCTCTGTTACCTCGGTGGAACTGACTCACAAGTTCCCACCACCCCCAAACTCCTCCATCCACTTCCCCTTCCTGCCCGTAGCGCTGGCGGTGGATGATGGGTGGACTCATTTCATTATTAGTTACTTGATTATGAAGCTCGTACAGATGAGCAAACGGAGACTCAGAGAGGGTAGGTAATCTGCCCTAAATCACACAGCAGTCAAAGGTAGCCCACTACTTTGAGGAGTGGGAATGAGGAGTGGGAAAAGGAAGAGATGTGGGTAGTGTAATCATCCGTGCCTCACCCTCCTCCAGTTTCTCCTCAAATACACCAGAGACCATAAACTAAACCAGGGAAGGGTGGTCAGGTTGAGAGAAAGGTGTCCCCAG